>JAKUCM010000023.1:0-117095 GCA_023374145.1 Lepidium sativum | reverse complement strand
ACTATTTGCACACACAAAAAAAGAAGATAAAATCACTTAATCGTTTGTTACATTCCAATTATATCAGCCACAACGCCGTGTCGTTCTTCGAACGCTTTACAGGCCGATGCCGTGCCGTTTTTGCATTGCTTTTCGTTCCACTGTATGCCTCACTAGTCATTATCACAATTTCCCGTACTTTTTGGTTTATAAGTATTTTGAGCTATTTCAATTTTCAAGTTTGGTCTATAAATGGAAATTTAGAGAGTGGAAAAACCAATTTGTTTTGCTAATTCTAAGTCATTATAGTATTTGTTTGAAAATGAAGATATTATTAAAACTACGAGACAAGTGTGTAATATTGACAGGAGGTGATTTGGGGATGCGACTGACCCAAGAACGAGTCCAAGTTGCATGGAACATGCCATTTCCAAACTAATTAATTTTTATTTTTTATTTTCGTCCCACAAAATTCATAAAATTTAATTCATAATTAAAATAATAATAACTTTTTAAAAAAAGTTAAATTTTTTTTTACAATTAGTAGAGTGGAATCGAATTCAGATACACGAATCATTAGTTAAAATACATAACTATCAAACTAAAAAAAACTTGAACAATTAATTTTTGTTTTTTAAGTCATCAATAATATTGTTTCATATGTTCGTTTTGTATATCATTTTCTTATCAATACATACATACAGATTCTCTAATCATAATTTACTGATTATCAACTAAACTACTTATTAATATATTTATAATTAAGTCAGCGTAAGTGGCAAATCATTTCTGTCTTTAAAAGTCGTCCTTACCTTCTAGAGTTCCGTGTTACCGTTTTGTGCTTTGTGGGTTGTGGCTGACTTGTCACCAGTTCGCGTCGAGTCAAATTTAACTATTTAATTAACTTAGTTGTTAAATCCTCTTTAGTAAGACAACCATCCGTTTATTGATTGATAATCAATAATTATATTTGTATAGACTATTAATAGATGTAATAGACTCGATTGAAAAACAAAATTTGAATTTCAATATATTATTCTTCTTAATTAAAATTATCCAACCATTTTAAGTTATATAGAAGATGCTGTTAGATAACACTAACTCTAAGCTAAGCTAATTACAAAGCTAAGTATAATGAACACTATTAGCCTCTTTCAAGATAATAGTTCAGAAGATAAAATCGAGTAAAGATTGTGAACTCCCATATTGGAAACAAGATTCTGAAATGGAGCCGGATGTAGAGCTTTGGTGAGAACATCCGCCAATTGCTTAGCACTGCAAACATACATAGGTTTAATCAAACTATGGAGAATCTATTCACGAACCTTATGACAATCTTGCTCAATGTGTTTAGTGCGCTTGTGAAAAATCGGATTGTTGGCAATATGAATGGCTGCAGTGTCGTCACAGTTCAAGTAAGCAGGAAGTGTGACTGGAACATGAAGTTCACACATCACATTAGTGAGCCAAATGAATTCCTTTGTCGCCATAGCCATGACTCTGTATTTTGTTTATGCGGAACTCATGGAAACTCTACCATGTTTCTTAGACTTCCATGTAATAAGGGAATCACCAATGAACATGACATATCCAGTCACGGATTGCCTAGTATTAGGACATGATCCCCAGTCATAATCAGTGAATCCTCGAACATCAAAAGAAGGATGTGCAGAATAAAAAATTCCTTGACCAACATTTCCCTTAAAGTATCGGAGAATGCGATGCAAAGTGTTCATGTGAGAGTCTCCAGGTGCAGAACAATACTGAGCTAGCTTGGAAACAGCATAAACGATGTAAGGTCTTGTTGTAGTCAAGTACTGGAGTTGTCCAATGAGTTGTCTGTAAGGTTTTGACTCTTCCAGAAGAACTCCATCATTTTTAGATAAAGATAAATTAGGTTCCATCGGTGTAGACATTGGTTTACAATCAGAAAAACCTATGGAATGCAAGAGAACAAGAACATATTTCCTTTGACATAATGAAATGCCTTTAGCCGACCGAGCAATCTCTAAACCAAGGAAGAATTTAGGAGGTCTAAGGTCTCTCAGCTTGAAATCAAGACCCAATTGCAGAGTTAATTCATCATCAGCTTGTGGATTCGTACTAGCTATCAAAATATCGTCCACAAAATCCAGAACCACAAGAAAATCATCTCCAATACTCTTAACAAAGAGAGTATGATCACCGTGACATTTCTCAAAGCCAAGAGAAGTCAAAGTTGTAGAATACTTAAAAAACCATTGTCGAGAGCCTTGTTTAAATCCACAAATGGACTTGTGGAGTTTACACATAGCTGTGGAAGTATATTGTTCACCGGTAATCTCTGAATAACCAGGAGGAAGCTTCATATGTATCTCTTCATCCAAGTCGCCATTCAAGAAAAAATTAGAGATATCTAACTGTTTCAAGAACCATTGGAGTTTCGGAGCAAGAGAAAGCAGAAGCTTGATAGTTCCCATCTTTACAACAGGAGAAAAAGTATCCAATAAATCTACACCTTCATGTTGTGTATAACCCTTAACAACAAGCCTTGATTTAAAACGCTCCATTGATCCATCAATATTGTATTTCACTGTGAAAACCCATTTGCACCCAAAAACTTTATTTCCTGTAGGTAATTCACATGTAGTTCAAGTTCCAGTTTTCTTAAAACCACCAAATTCCTCACCGATAGAATCACACCAGACCTGAAACTCTTTAGCTTCATGAAAGTTATGTGGAATCATGGTAGGGAGTAGTAGTAGTAGTATTTATGAAAGCTTGGAAAGGCTCGGATATATATATATGAATAAAGTTATAAGGTTGTTGATTGGATAGGGAGTAGTAATAGTACGAGTAGTATTATAACAATGAAAATCATGCAAGTGTTTAGGGGTATGTTTATGTCGTTGCTATCTCAGCTCATAAGGAAGTGAAACCGCGGATGATATCTCATCATGAGAAAGTGGAATGATATCAGAAGATGGGAGCACTAGAGGGATGTGGGAACCATCAAAGGGTGGTGCAGGTGATGAATAATGAGGAAAGAAGGCTTTTGAATCTTCTGAAATATGAGAAGAAGCAAAAAGAAAAACATCCTCATGAAATATGACATGTCGGAAAATGGAAACTGAACGTGTCTCCATATCTTAACCCTTGTATCTAGTAGGATATCATAGAAATACACATGCTCTAACCTGAGGTGAAAACTTAGTGCGTTGTTTAGAGGAAGTAGATCGATAGCATAAACACCCAAAAATCCTAAGAGTAGTGTAATTAGGAACTGTATCTAAAAGTCAATGAAATGGAGTTTCATTTCCTAATACTTGAGAATGCAATCTATTGATTAAAAATGTAGTACATTTCCTAATATTTCAGAATTATGCTTTGTGAGTACATTAGCAGCAATAACAGACTGATTTATTGTAGAATTAGCAGTCTTCTTTCCTCTCATTGGATGATCAGGAGAACAACTATGCAGTTTATAAAATTTATCCATTGTATGACATGTGCAAGAACATTTTGGTTTTTGTCCTTCTTGAGTGAAACAAATTGTAGATGAATCTGAGGAACCAAGTTGATGTTGAAAAGTAGTAGGTCATGGAGAATTATGAGATTCATAACCAACCAGACGATGACTCTCATCTTAATCCAACAAGGTCTAGGTTTCACTTAAACAAGGTCTAGGTTTCATACTTAAAATATGTCCTTTTATAATGTTGAAATTATCATTTTATCCCATAAGGAATTGAATGGTTTTGCTTGTTTCAGCTTCTTCGTGCTACTCTTTAACATGATCACAATCACACTTCTTGACAGATGAAGTTTTAGTGTTAGCTAATTGCTCCCACAATGTCTTCTTTTGTATGTAGTATGTTGACGAATCTAAGTGACCTTGTTTCAGACTCATCACTGCTTGCTCGATCTGATATTTTCGAGGAAGATTACTCACTTTGAACATTCGATACAAATCATCCCACATTTCAACAACATCTTCAAAGTACAAAATGCTTCCATAGATTTCCTTACTCATCACATTCAACAACCATGATTTCACCATAATAGTGCATCTACTCCAAATTGTAAAGGATCTATCAGTTATATCAGGTCGAGGTCCATTAACAAAATTGATCTTATTTTTTGCATCTAGACTTATACACATCGTATGGACTAACTATTGTAGTTATTTCCATCGAGAATATGTGAGACTATGGATACACCTGGATGATCGGCGTAGTGAAGAAAAAATGGACTATGAGTGCTATCAAGCGATTCAACTTCCATAGAACTCAAACCAAAACTTCCACGAGCTCTAGAACGAACCACACTTTGCTGTTTCGAAGAGATTTATTCAGGTTCTTCCGAAGATAGGACATCCTCAACAATCAAGTTTTGATTTCGCTGTTTTCCTCCTCTTATCATCATGTCGACTTCATTTGAGCTCCGAAAAAACAAAAAAAAACAAGAAAAATTGGCGAAGATAAAAGAATATCTTAATCAGATTTGAAGAAAAATAGAAGTAATTTAAAAAAGAATAAAAAAAATCAAGCTGGATTTCGAAAATCTCTATAATACCATAATAGATATAGTAGACTCGATTAAAAGAAAAAGATATTTGAATTTCAATCTATTATTCTTCTTAATCAAAACTATCCAACCACTTAAAATTATATACAAATGTTGTAAATAAGCACTAACTCTAAATTAAGCTAATTACTAAACTAATTACAAAGCTAAGTATAATATAATGAACACTATTAACTATAGTATTACATTATTATAATCGTTTGGGGGTGGCTATTGGTTAGCATCTATTCGTGAACAATTACTCCACATGGGCTCACATGGACCTCTTTTAATTATTTCGAATATTTGAACTAACCATATTCTGACTTTTTTCCATTTTAAAAATGTCGAATATTGCATTGATTAGGACTAGACACATTATTTTTAATTGTATAATTTGTCTTATATTGAACATTACTCCTATAGTTTAAATAATTTTGTTTATGTGTCTCCACTCCTAGCTACAAAAGTGGTGTTAACAGTCTCATTAACACGTTACTAGAAAGAATTGTATAATTAATTTGACACACTTCTTTTAATAACTTACGGCACACAATAACGTCAATTCCAAGTTCAGCATATTATTATCATCTTATTATTACCATGAGGCCACATAAAGAGCATAATAGCATACTTCTATTAAACTATTAAGATCTACAAGTGTTCAGGACCATCTGATCAATTTAATTTCAACATGTCCCATTTGATACGACGTCTCCATCAAATAATACTAAACCAAACCGAACGATATGATCTCCTAATTTCTTTATTTGTTATTCAAATACGAGTATGAGCGGAAACCTAAACAGATTTCCTGAAAAATATTCAATGACCATATAAAAATAATTAGTAATTTTGTACTCGGAGAATAATCGACTATAAAACCAATTAATATAACGAATCTTCATCAAATGGAAATCATTAGGATCACCATCACTTAGTTCGATGTATGGATTTCTGTTACCTTTTCATATCAAAATGAAAATTCAGATGCGTTTATAGAAGAAACTCCTTCAACAAATAAAAGTCGTAAAAGCAAAAGAATTTCAGATAACATTGAACTTTTCCTTTATAAGAAAAACCGCCTACTTTACTTTTCTAGTTTAATCAATTATTGGAACCCTAATTTAAAATAGTCTCAATAACAGACAAAAAAATAGGTCTCAATAAAAATAAAATAAAATGAGACACTTTCAGTTTGAAGAGCTTCTAGAAGACTAATTGATATCTATCTCTATATAAACAGAGGCCACACTCTTCTATCTCACATCATTGATATCCCAACCTCAATAATTTCTTCGCATACCAATATTCATCTTTATCCAAAGCTTTCAATTTTTGGTAATATCTTACGATGGAGCTTATTCCGGATCTTCCTGAAACCATAGCTCGCGAGTGTCTCATACGCGCTTCTTACCACCAATTCCCTCTTTTGGCCTCTGTTTGCAAACTCTGGCAGCGAGAAATCAGCCTCCCTGATTTTTTCAGACATCGGAAAGATTCAGGACATAGTCAGGAGCTGGTTGTTTTATCTCAAGCTCGGATTGACCCGGTTAAGGCAATCGGGTCGGGTAAAAACATTCCCACGCCCGTGTATCGAATCTCGGTTTTTGAATTGGGGTCCGGTTTAAGAACCGAGCTTCCTCCGGTTCCTGGTCAATCCAACGGGTTGCCTCTGTTTTGCAGATTAGCTTCCGTCGGGTCGGATCTTATTGTACTAGGCGGGCTTGACCCGGTTACGTGGCGGACTTCTGATTCGGTTTTCATCTTCAGTTTCTTAACATCCACGTGGCGGTTTGGGACGAGTATGCCAGGTGGACCCCGTTCGTTCTTTGCCTGCGCTTCTGACTCTCAACGGAACGTCTTCGTGGCGGGAGGACACGATGAAGACAAGAACGCGATGACGTCAGCTCTTGTGTATGACGTGACAGAAGATAAATGGGCTTTTTTACCACATATGGGCCGTGAGCGAGACGAAAGCACGGCCATTTTCCACTCTGGGAAATTCCACGTCATTGGTGGTTACGCCACGGATGAACAAGGCCAATTTAGTAAAACCTCCGAATCATTCGACATCGCCACGTGGCAATGGGGTCCACAGACAGACGAATTTCTCTCTTCGGAGATGACTACGTGGCCTCCGGTTTGTGCAGCAGGCGAAAATGGCGATCTTTATGCTTGTTGTCGCCGTGATCTGATGGTGATGAGATGTGACACGTGGCAGAAAATAGAAGATTTACCTGCTGACGTGTGTAATGTATCTTACGTGGCGGTTAGGAGGTCTGGGAAGCTGGTCGTGATCGGTTCAGCTCGGTACGGTGAACCAAGCGTAGGGTATAATTGGGATATGAGCAATTCTCGATGGGTAAAATTGGACACACATGAAAAATATGACGGCCATGTTCAAGCTGGTTGCTTCTTGGAGCTATAGAAAAAGTTGTGAAACTTTCACACCTTTGTTCATGTGAAATGACGCAATATTGGTCGGTTGTTTTTTCCAAGTGTGACTGTATAAATTACTAAAGCTAGCAGTAGATCTTTTTTTCTTGCATAATGTAATGTTGTCCAGTTATAGTAAAAGTTGGAAGATCTCATCAAGCCATTTTTTTGTAGTATCACTATGGCTTATAGAATCCATGTTACTTTTGAAACACTAGTCTTGTATCAAAAGTGGCGAACTACTATTTGATTGGGCGGTAAATAAATATCTCATCTAATTGGGTCATAAAAGAGGCCTATATCGTCAATGGGCCTGGAGTCAAAAAGTCCAACAACAAATGATGATATCTAAACCAGTAACAACTGAGTCCAAAATGCCCATAGTAGAAATAAAACCTGGCTTATTCAAGTTAAAGCCACCAAAACTATATATAGAACACAAACCTGGTCTATTTTTAGTGGCATTTCAAAGCCCAAATATTTGGGTCAGATAGAAGCCCATTAAGGAGGGAGGAGTGGTCAATATTAATAAACGAATAAAAATAGTGTGGCGGGTTGTGCAAGTGCCAAGGAATCTCGAATATTCCAAATATTATCTGTCATTTCGCTGTCTTTCATAAAACTAAGAAACAAAATAAAAAAAGTGAGACAAACATTTGAGTTTATATCAGAATAACAAGCTGTAACTAATCTCATTTTGAACAATTTGAGTTCATGCCGAAATGATTCTAATTTTAAACTTTTTGTATTTATGAACTAGTTAATAATGTTAATGCAAAGACAAATGAAAAAGCAAGTAAAACCCGGAATTGTGTCGGTGAGACCGAATCAGAGGAATTGTTAAAGAGAACGTTAGATGAGAGGGACCCGATTCATCAACCAATCGAACGGCTGAGATCTATTTGAAGTGGAAATGGGTCCCACTTTACCCGCAGGAATATTATGGGACCTCTCCTTAACTCTTGCAAGCTCACTTCCTACTTCCCACTCTTCTCTCTTCAATATAAAGCTATAATTATTTTATTAATTCCAAGATTTCCCACACAAGATCTGATTTGCTACCTACATTATGCACAAATTAAGAAAATTCTAGATCTTGTAAGTTTTTTGATATTTATAAAATATCTTTGCATTACTTAAAATCAATTAAAGCACCACTTGTTCTTAAAATATACATGTCAAAATAATTCCTAACGTATGACCCCCCGTCCATGACTATTTGATCAAATAAATCGGTACATGTTATCTAATGGAAACTATTTTCACTACAGTGTTATATTGAATGTCTATAGATTAAAATTAATATGTGATTGATGCATATCACCGTTTTTTGGGTATTGTCATTATATTAACTATAAACATAGAAATGTCACCAAATTTTGGTGAGCTTTGTATTTTGCCTTGATTAGAAAAACATTATAATTATGGACAGCGACAATTATCTAATCAAATATCTTAGAAAGTCTGAGAGTTATGTTACCGTGTAAAATCATTCGCTTCTTTTCTATTCAATTATTATTATGCTTACTTTACTTAGTTGTGTTTGGTTTGAATTCTACGTTTACACTAACCACTTTCCCATAATTATGTCTATAATTTAAATCAATAAATCGTGATTTTGAAGATAATATGTCAGCCACATCATATAACTAAGACAGCTTTGATAATTTCTTCCCAGGTTCAATTTAGCAACAAACCTGCAAAAGAGAAAGATAAAGCATAAGTGGTCACTACTCAGTGATTCACAAAATATAAAAAACAGTTAATGCCAAAAGAAATTCCACAAAATTAAGATATTTATAAAAATTGATTTATCCAATTGGATGATTTGCACACCGTTCAATAAACATAAATACGTCATAGCCGCTCGAAAAGGCCTCAGTTATATCCTCCTCTCAGATTCACAACTCTTAATTTTAAAGCTGTTAAGGGAATATTTACATACGCTTAGGTGCACTGTATCTTATTTAACATACGTCACAAAGTTTTTGAATCCAAACCTAATCGAACAAATGCCAACCTTATTTTCGTACAATGGATTCGAATTTTATTCCCACTTTTATTTTTTATTTTAAGACTTTAACTTAAAAGTATATGGTTTTATCTTTATCTTACACGTAGATATTTATCAGCAGCACACGTATTCTATACGTGGTTTTTCTATCTCTTTACCAAAAAAGAAAGAAAAAAGTGAAAATCCAACATAATAAATGAGAAATGATAAATTTTGATAATCATAGCAATTAACCGTGATTAGGTTAATAAACTGTTGTAATTAAAAGATAAGAATTCCAGTTTATCTTTGACCAATGTAGTTCCACTTATCCTAATTAAGAAATTAGTATCAAGTGATTTTTATGTTTTTAATTAAATATACAAATATCTAAATCTGATAAGATAAATCCCTTTTTGAGAAAAAAGGACGAGAATGTAATGATATATTTATACCCGGAAAGTGTAAAAAACTCTCCATAAAAATTCACATTAACGAAATCAATATCTACCACGTAAGCGAGATTGACAAGATTCAAGAAGAGTGCTAATCGTGCACTTACCGATCCGACGGATGTAAAAAAACGCATCAAAGAACAACGTAGTCCGAATATCTTTCGCCCTAAAATCAACGGTGAAAATGAAGTGAAGCGTTACTTCGTGTCGTGTCTGATAACTACAGGTTGAAATGGGATGAGATCTATCTATATTAATCGGACATACCGAGCGTCGAATTCACGCGCCTCGATATTAGTTCTGAGGGTGTACTGTAAGGAAGGTGTACCTTGTTGTACGGATCCCAACAACAATATCCTCGATATTAGTTCTAAGTAGAGGTGTAGTGTTATAAAACGACACGATATCCTCACCGATTTACGACTCATTTCTCTTCACCTCTCTTTCTCTCTGTGTCTTGTTGTCTCTCTCGCGCGAAGCGTTTATCTTCGTGTGTTTTTTTTTTTTGTTTCTCTTATCGGAGAAGAGATGGTGGCGACTGCGTTTCTGCCGGAACTCGGGACTGAGATTGTGATTCCGGTTTGTGCCGTTGTGGGAATCGCGTTTTCGCTTTTCCAGTGGTTTATCGTCTCTCGTGTGAAACTCACCTCTGACGCTGGTGCATCGTCTTCTGGTGGGGCTAACAATGGGAAGAATGGTTACGGGGATTATCTAATCGAGGAAGAGGAAGGTGTCAACGACCAGAGTGTCGTAGCTAAGTGTGCCGAGATTCAGACCGCTATATCGGAAGGTAAGATCTAGTCAAACTTAACTCAGATTCTCAGTGTTCTGTTCTTAGATCTGGCTCCGCTTATATTTTTGGAGGTTTTGGTAGTTGATTTAGAGGTTGTTTACTATACTGATAATGATATTTTGGAATGTTAGAACATGAATCGTCCTTCTCAATTTCGAAGTGATTGTATTATGTGTAGTCGTTTTTATGTGAATAATCTTTGGGATCTATCTGCTGTGTGGTTACAGGTGCGACTTCATTCCTGTTCACGGAATACAGATATGTTGGTGTCTTCATGGTTTTTTTTGCTGCTGTTATCTTTGTTTTCCTCGGCTCTGTTGAGGGATTCAGCACGGAAAACAAGGCTTGCACCTACGACACCACCAGGATGTGCAAACCTGCATTGGCTACTGCTGCTTTCAGCACTGTTGCTTTCGTTCTTGGTGCAGTTACGTCTGTTCTCTCTGGTTTCCTTGGAATGAAGATTGCCACATACGCCAATGCCAGAACCACCTTAGAAGCGAGGAAAGGAGTTGGTAAGGCATTCATTGTTGCATTCAGGTCCGGTGCTGTGATGGGTTTCCTTCTTGCAGCCAGTGGTCTGTTGGTTCTTTACATTACCATCAATGTGTTCAAGATCTATTACGGAGATGACTGGGAAGGTCTTTTTGAGGCTATTACTGGTTACGGGCTTGGTGGATCTTCCATGGCTCTCTTTGGCCGTGTTGGTGGTGGTATCTACACTAAGGCAGCTGATGTGGGTGCTGACCTTGTCGGTAAAATTGAGAGGAATATTCCTGAAGACGATCCAAGGAACCCAGCTGTAAGTACACCATTTCACTGTGGATGATATCAACTTGGTTTCGTTTGTTTTTTCTAAGTTGGAAGTTTTTGACTTTGTTTTGTTGGTTATGTTACAGGTCATTGCTGACAATGTGGGTGACAATGTTGGTGACATTGCTGGTATGGGATCTGATCTCTTTGGGTCATATGCTGAAGCATCTTGTGCTGCTCTTGTTGTTGCTTCTATCTCTTCTTTTGGAATCAACCACGACTTCACTGCCATGTGCTACCCATTGCTCATCAGTTCAATGGGAATCTTGGTTTGTTTGATCACAACTCTTTTTGCCACTGATTTCTTTGAGATCAAGGTTGTTAAGGAGATTGAACCGGCATTGAAGAATCAGCTCATCATCTCAACTGTCATTATGACTGTTGGAATTGCTATCGTCTCATGGGTTGGTTTGCCTTCCTCTTTTACTATCTTCAACTTTGGAACACAGAAGGTTGTGAAAAACTGGTAAGTTCCTTTAATATGATTGCTTTATTTGTTTTGCTCCTGCATCTCTTTGTTCAAACTCTCGTTCTACTTTTTTTTTTTAAGTCTGGCATAATTTTGGATTTCAGGCAACTATTCCTGTGTGTATGTGTCGGTCTTTGGGCTGGACTCATTATTGGATTTGTCACTGAATACTACACTAGCAATGCCTACAGGTAAGAAATTTCTTTAGTTGATATTTAATTAATAGCTTCTCCTTAGCACACTCTAACTTCCCTGTGTTCTTGCAGCCCTGTGCAAGATGTTGCAGATTCGTGCAGAACTGGTGCAGCCACCAATGTTATATTTGGACTTGCTCTTGGTTACAAATCTGTCATCATTCCAATCTTTGCAATTGCTGTCAGTATATTCGTTAGTTTCAGCTTTGCTGCTATGTATGGTGTTGCCGTTGCTGCTCTCGGCATGCTCAGTACCATTGCCACTGGTTTGGCAATTGATGCCTACGGTCCCATCAGTGACAATGCTGGTGGTATTGCTGAAATGGCTGGAATGAGCCACCGCATTCGTGAAAGAACTGATGCTCTTGATGCTGCTGGAAACACAACCGCTGCTATTGGAAAGGCACGGGCCTTCTCAACCACTATATGCTATCCAATGATTCAATAAGTTTTACTTTGCTTGTGATTTAATATGACATGTTATTTTGGTTTGCTGTGCACAGGGATTTGCCATCGGCTCTGCTGCCCTAGTCTCCTTGGCTCTGTTTGGTGCCTTTGTGAGCCGTGCAGGGATCCACACTGTCGATGTTTTGACCCCTAAGGTTATCATTGGACTTCTTGTTGGTGCCATGCTTCCTTACTGGTTCTCTGCCATGACAATGAAGAGTGTAGGAAGTGCAGCTCTTAAGATGGTTGAAGAAGTTCGCAGGCAGTTCAACACCATCCCTGGACTCATGGAGGGTACCGCAAAACCCGACTATGCCACTTGTGTCAAGATCTCTACCGATGCTTCCATCAAGGAAATGATTCCTCCCGGTTGCCTTGTCATGCTCACACCTCTCATTGTTGGATTCTTCTTTGGTGTTGAGACCCTCTCTGGTGTTCTCGCCGGCTCTCTCGTCTCTGGTGTTCAGGTAAAATATCTTTTCGACTTTGGTGAGTAATTACGTTTCTTTCAAATATTCTCATCTACGTTCTCTTTTCTTTTGAACAGATTGCCATATCGGCATCTAACACCGGTGGTGCCTGGGACAATGCCAAGAAATACATCGAGGTAATGCTTTTTACTAATCTGGATTCATCATTTTTAGAATGAATCAAATCTGTAAGCATTGTGGGTTATTTGCAGGCTGGTGTATCAGAGCACGCTAAGAGCCTTGGACCAAAGGGTTCAGAGCCACACAAGGCAGCTGTGATTGGAGACACAATTGGAGACCCATTGAAGGATACTTCAGGACCTTCATTGAACATTCTCATCAAGCTCATGGCTGTTGAGTCTCTTGTCTTCGCTCCCTTCTTTGCCACTCACGGTGGTATCCTTTTCAAGTACCTCTAAACTCCACCCGAGTGAAAAAGATGACGACGATCATGAAGAAGAAGAGAAGAATATGGAGATCGATTCAAAACTCTCTTCTTTTACCATTCTTATTTTCGGTTTGCGTAGGTGGTTAAAAAAAACCAACTTTTTGTTGAGGCTCATTTAAAGAACCAACCAAACATGTTTCTCTCTGTCTGTCCATTTTGTGTTGTCTAGATTTTAGAAATCCACCAAGTATTTGAGACTTGTTTTAGTCATTAATATCTAGTTCTTATTTCTGAAATCATTTTTGGGTTCTTCGAGACAAATGCGAGTCAATTATCTTATATTAGAGCAACAATATCAGTGGGTTTTTTTTGTTGTTAATCAACATTTAAAATAAATGTCAAAAAAATAAAAAGTCCAAGGATCGATTTTTAATTAAGAAACAATTTTCGTTTTAACAGATGCATATGTGGCGTTTTTTAATTGGCCGAGTAAGAAATAGAGTAGAAGGAAAAAAAAAACCTATACGGGTTCATTTTTATTTTTTTTCTCTCTCTTTTCCGTCTCTCTGTCTCATCTCTTTCTTTCGCGATTTGTGAGATCTAGAGGAAGAAGACGAAGAACCAAGACAATGGCATTCATGGCTGGGCCAGATCATCTCTTTAACCTGAGAAACAACTTTCACAGGAGGATGTAATCGAGCGAGACTGTTTCGTTCATCGCGCTTATATCGCTCTTGGTAGCTATCAGGTATGCCTCTGTCTTGAGTTTTAGATTGGATTTCAAATTGTTTTGATCATTTTTTAATTTAATTTTTTGTTTTTCAAAATTGTGTCTTCTCAGCTTGTCATCAGTGAGTTCGACGAAGCAACAGCTACTCCCCTGCAGGCAGTAGAATTACTCCTTGCTTTGTATTTGTCAATTCCTGAAAATAAGATATTTCAGGAGATTTGGGATTTTCTATTCACGTTCTCTGACGTTTATTTTACGAAATTTTGGATAACTTCGTTACAATTCTAAGATAGTTTTCAATTGGATGGCTTTAGGAATTCGAACTTAAATTTTCATCTGTAGCTTATGTGTGTGATTTTGCATTGTTTGAATACATATTTATTTATGTGATTTTTGTTAGGAATCAACCATTTCTAGCTTGAGGGAATGGTTGGCAGATCCAACCGTAGGAAACAATTCGATTATTCGGTTGATCAGCTGAGTACTATATTTATGCATGACGAAGACTATAGTGAGGCTCTAAAGCACACCCATTCTGGAGGAACCATGGATTTGTGAGCTTTTTTTCAATACATTCTCTTCGAGTGCTGTATCTGAGTAATGGTTCTAATGAAGGTGATAAATGATGATTGCTCTTGCAATTTTAGGCATGCTTTGAACGTCCAAATATTCATAAAGATCACAGATCAGATTATGCTGAGAAACAGCTGAGAGGTGAAGCAACAGATTGATGAAGACCACACACTTACTCAACTCTCGAGTGCATGGTTGAACCTGGCAGTAGTATGATATAAATATCCATTTCATTTTGCATCTGGTTTAGAGAAGATTGTTTATGTGTTCTTAATGTTCAAAATATTTTGTATTATTTCAGAGGGCTCCAAGATACAGGAAGCTTATCTAATCTTCCAGATTTCTCTGAGAAGTACCCAATGACAAGCCTGATCTTGAATGGCAAGGCAGTTTGCTGCATGCATATGAGTAATTTTGAAGGGAAGCTGAGACCCTGCTGCTTGAGAGCACTCAACAAGGGTGAGTGATGAACTTAGTGAATTTGCGGTGATTACAGATTAAAATCTCCGTAGTCCAATCTTTTAAGTTTTCAACTTATGGGTTTATTGTAAAACTGAATCAAGTGTTTAAAACATCGATGTTTGTGCTCGTTACAGGATGCTAAAGACCCAGAAACTCTTGCAAACTTGGTGGTATGCTGTCTTCATGTCGGAAAATCATCTTCTCGCTACCTAAGGTGAAATATATTCATGACCATAAGCAATTTTTGCATATTGATGATTACAGTAAGTTTGACTAATTCTCCATTTCCAATTCTTTTTGCAGCCAGCTACATACTCTTCTAAGAATGGATGGTGGAGAAAGGTTTGGCATTGACATGGAAAGGGAACGAGCAAGATGGTTCAAAACGAAGGCCTACGCATTATGTATGGCCTTGGGTACATAATGAACAAGAGAACGTTAAGTCTCAGCAGATAAAATCCTCTCCTGGTGTTAAGTCTAAGAGCCATGCCTCTAAAAGTATTAAGCATGCTGATAATGAGGCTTCTAGTTTGTGGTCTTCCTCTACAGACGAGACCAGCTCAAGCAGCGTAAGTAGTTGTGGAAGTACCAACAGCGGTGTTATGAACAAGATTGATCCAGATAGTGATTGCTTTGAATATGAAATTTCATGGGATGATTCAACCAATCATGATTAAATTGAGTGTGCTTTAGATTATTTTTTTACTTAAGAATACATATTACAATTTTAAATTTTCAATAATAATTAAGTTATTTAAATTTTTTTTTTTTAAAAAAAACTCATCTAAGAATCTACCATTAATCACACCTACAAACTAAAAAGTAAAATACATCTCTTAATTCTTTTTTCCTTTAATTTAATTGTTTATTAATACGAAGAAACTCATAATTAGAGCTGACCAATAATATTGCTCTTAGTCGTTTGTTGGCTTGAGGTGAGCAAAACTGTTATTATGATTAGAGGTTGGCATTTTAACCAAATCAATCTAAGCATAACCAACTGAATTTAATGCGATTTAAACCAAATTAAATGATATAGAAACCATTTGATTATATTTTTTTAACCCAAATAGTTTGGTTCAATTCGGTTTGAAATTGAATCGAACTAATAAACCAATATATTTATTTTATCATATTATTAATAATATTTTCTAATATGTTATAATAATAATATTTCGTATTATGTTAAAATATTTGATTTTCAAATTTTGTTTAACCATCGAATTTCAGTTTTTCATTATTTATTTTTTATATATTTTACAACTCTATAATTTTTAATTTTAGTCTGATATTAATTTTAAATAATCGATTGATATGATATAACAATTAATTATATATATATATATTTTATGTCAAAAAATTATTTCTATATTTATTTAACCAAATTAAAACCAAATGATTTAAATTAAATATAAACTAATTCAAAATAAAACCAAACGGTTGACAAAAAGAATAAAATAAAATAAAATCAAACTATAATAAATATGGTTAGATTTGGTTAAAGTTTGTATGTAATCAAAATAACCAAACCGAAACTATAGGAAACGCCCACCCAATTTATGATCTGTTTATTCTTTCACAAAATTATTACAGACAAAAATGGTTGAACACAGATTTTGGTTTTAACTAATCCCCACGAAGAGCCTCTGCTCCAGCCACAATCTCCAGCAACTCCCCAGTGATCTTAGCCTGTCTTGCTCGATTATAAGCCATGGTCAGGTTTTTCTTCAAGTCAATAGCGTTATCAGTCGCATTACTCATAGCATTCATTCTCGACGCAAGCTCACTCGCCAAAGATTCTTGCAGTGCTCTTAGAATCTGACTGTTGAGGTACAAAGGCATCATTGCATCAAGAATCTGAACAGGGTCTTGCTCAAACTGCATCAACGGTGAGATCTCAGGCTTCTCAACTTGAAGCTTGGTCCTCTCCACAGCCAACTTCCCATCTTTGCTCGTTAGCCTAAACATCTCATCCTCCATAGCATCAACACACTCTCCTTTCACATCACAAGACTCTCCTTTCATCGACAAAGGCAACAGAGTGTGGATCACAGGATCAGATTTGATCAAAGACACAAACTTTGAGTAAACTAGCTCAACCTTATCCACCTCTTCACTCACAAACAACGAAAACACATTATCTGCTATAACTTGAGCTTCTTTTGTCGTTGGGAAAACTCCACCTCCTTCGATACATTTATCCACTTCGATTTCATCTCTCCGACTAAAATACGAATTGCCTTTCTTACCAACGCTTATCACAACACAGTCTATTCCTCTTTGCTTCAACTCTTCAGCCCTTAAACTAGCTTTTTTGATCACTATATTGTTGAAACCACCACACAGGCCTTTATCGCCAGTAACAACAACCAAAGCAACTCTCTTCACGGGTCTAACGTTGCTCAGAGGAAAATCAATGTCTTCCAGTTGAGCACATCGGTTGATTGAATAGAGAATACCAACTAGGGTCTCAGTAAAAGGTCTAGACTTTATGACTGCTTCTTGAGCTCGACGAACCCTAGCCGCTGCCACGAGTTTCATCGCCTCTGTTATCTTCTGGGTGTTCTTCACACTATCGATCCGTTCCCTTAACTCGCGGATTCCACATCGGATTTGAATTGAGGGCGACGGAGATCTCGAAGAAATTCGATTTAAGCTCAGTGATTGAAATTGAATATAGTGAGATGGTTTCAAGGTGGATAGAAAAGATAAGGAGTCCGAACTCGAAAGCGATTTTGAATTCGAAGGAGACGACAAGAGCAACGACATCGAACCTGTCATTTTCGTTGGGGAAGTTGAGAGTTACTCACAACTTGAAGATTTAAGAATTCATTCACGGGATGAAAAAGAGTGATGAGAGAATTTAAGGGCTTTTCCTTAATTATAATGTTTATGAGGAGTTTTATATAAATATTACAAAGTATATATTCGTTCTTGAGAAAAGACTATTAAATTTTGACCGCATACTTTTTTTCATTGTGGTCCTTGTGGTTGTTGTATATATTTTTAAGCATCGCATATTTTATACGTTAGGAATTTTTATGAAATTCTGATCCTTTAATTTGGAAGCTCTCATCTTCTTCTTCTTCTTCTTCTTCTTCCTTTTTTAATCTCACAGATTCTCAGCTCCTAAATTTAGGGATTAACATTTATACCAACTTTTGATTATCACTAAATCTTTGTCATCCACAATGCTTATCCATTTCTCTCCCGTGAAACCCATCTTTTCTCCACCCAATCTCCGCCGCGATTCACCTGCATTCATCATTTCATCGCCGAAGTCCCTTCGAATTCGAGCCATTGACGCCGCCCAAGTTTTCGATTACGAATCCCAGCTCAAATCCGAGTACCGTAGATCCTCTGCTCTCAAAATCGCCGTCTTGGGTTTCGGTAATTTCGGTCAATTTCTCTCCAAAACCCTAATTCAACACGGCCACGATCTAATTACTCACTCCCGCTCTAATTACTCCGACGTTGCCTCTTCAATTGGCGCTCGTTTTTTCGATAATCCTCATGATCTCTGTGAACAGCATCCCGACGTCGTCCTCCTCTGTACCTCAATCCTCTCTACAGAATCTGTCCTCAGATCTTTCCCTTTTCAACGTCTCCGTCGTAGCACACTCTTCGTCGATGTTCTCTCCGTCAAGGAATTCCCGAGAACACTCTTCCTTAAATACCTCCCCAAAGAATTCGATATTCTTTGTACTCACCCAATGTTCGGACCTGAAAGTGGGAAGCATTCTTGGTCCGGCTTGCCTTTTGTCTATGACAAGGTGAGAATCAGAGACGAAGCTTCTAGACACGAGAGGTGCGAGAAATTTCTGAGAGTTTTCGAGAAGGAAGGTTGTAGAATGGTGGAAATGAGCTGTGAGGATCACGATAAGCACGCAGCTGGATCGCAATTCGTTACGCATACAATGGGAAGAGTTTTGGAGAAATTTGGAGTTGAATCCTCGTCAATTAATACTAAAGGTTATGAGACTTTGCTGGATTTGGTGGAAAATACATCGAGTGATAGCTTCGAGCTTTACTATGGTCTGTTCATGTATAACCAGAATGCTCTTGAACAATTAGAGAGATTGGATATGGCGTTTGAATCCATCAAAAAGGAGCTGTTTGGGAGATTGCATACGGTTCACAGGAAGCAGATGTTTGGTGGGGAGGATAGAACAAAGAAAACAGAGCAGAAACTGCTCAACAATGGTGTTGTTCCATTGACAGAGAGATCATCATCATCATCTGAAAATTAAATCACAAGTTGTAGAGTTTGATCGATTATGTCAAGATTCGGAATAAAGAAAGTAACGTCCTTTTCGATATCAAAAACAAAAAGATAGATTTTGGTGTGGTTCTTATCGGTATGTTGACTGAAAAATTAAGATATTTTTTTCAACCGTCTAGTTGTTGGAAAATTAAAACGAAACGGTCTCCTTCACCGCCTGTTGGGTTTGTTTATATGAACTCGCAAATTGTGAATATTTCAATTTTGTATCGGATTGACATTATGTTGCTCAACAGCCTGCACTGTCTCAAATTGTTATGGGCCGCATGAATATCTCGTTCAGTCTCAAATTGGAATGTTGAATGAAAGGGATAGTGATTTGGTGACACTGATTGTTAAACTGGGAAGAGAGGTACTCGAAGACCACTGGACCCTACTAGGGTGTTCCTCTCTTGAACTAGAATCTCGAAAGAGGTTTCTTAAGCGCGAAGATCCACAAAATAATGATATATGTTGATAATGTCAATGAGAAACTTGGAATCGTTGAGAGAGAGGGCAGAGATAGAAGCAGTATAGAGAAATCTAACGATGTTAAAGAAATGGGAATTGTAGAGAATTCTGATTGGACTGAAAAGGTGAATGAACAAGAACAGGAACATGAGCCAAGTCATAAAATATATGTTTCTCATTGAACAGGAAATGATCACTAAGTAGAATATATGTTTTTGATTACAACATTTTGTAATGTCAAAGCTTAGACGGATTTTTCTGTTTGGTAATGCTCTACATATTGGGAAGAAAAGTGAGTATTGACTAAGATCGTAATTGGATTAATATAAAATAATCTGTATTCCTATAAACAAATCAAGCAAGCTCTGAAACCCATCTCTAACTCCTCCCTGTTCAAATTCTTGCCGATGAAAACAATCTTGTTGGTTTTTGTTTCATCTTTTCGCCATAACCGGTCTGGTGAGCCTTCAAATATTTCATGAACCCCCTGTCCCAATGATCAGAAACCCACAGACATCAGATGGAATTCTTCATCATAAAACTTCCATGTCTTAAAGAGTCCGTGGAAATGATAAAATCAATATAATGATTATGAGATGGTCACCTGAAACACGAATCTCTCTTCCATGTCTTGGACTGAGAGAATACCTTTCATTCTGTAGATATCCTCACTACGTTGGTATAATAACGCCCCAAGCCACATATTAGCCTGATACATTGTCAAAACTGATTTTAGATGATGTAGGTTATAAATTGCCTAAAATTAAAACTAGACTTCTGGTGCTATATCAATGCATCTTATGTTATACAACATTACAATTTAAGAAGCCATATTGGGTTATACCTTCTCAAGGTCCAAGTCTCCTTCGCACATTATACTGACTGAAGCAACACCAGGGTCATGAGAATTGTGATGATCTGCAGTTTCAGAAGTAAACCAATTACTGCATATAGGCCATCAGTATTAAGTAATAAGGTTATATGGTAACCATTAAACATACCGTGTTCATGATCATGCTCATTGTGGTGATAATGGCTGTCATGACTATGGTCACGATGATGATCACCATGACACTTGTCACCTTCGATCTCTTTTTCATTGACAGAGCTCTCAATTCTGGAAAGACAGAACAGTTACCACCTTTATACCACGATGCTACTAATAAAGCATAAAAAATGCATAGACCTACAAAACACATCGACTGAGTTGTGGTTTACTTAGAACAAAAGCAGACCTTTCTAGATCAAAACCTCCAATCCCAAGAACATAATCCAAGTCAACCTTTCCATACTTTGTCTGCTTCACGTAAGCCATGCTGTTTATGGTCTTAATATAACCATAGCATAAACTTTAAGGCCAAGCAAAGAGGATAAACAAATGATCAAAGAGAACCTTTTCAGAAGAAGCAGAACCTACCTTTATTTGCTGCATCACTGAACCAAGTTCTGGGTCAGCAATAAGATCAGTCTGCAACAAAGTACAAATATTTTGTACATTATCTAGAGGAAAAACAATACATAGTAGACCATCAACAAGTCTCGACTACAAGCATCGATAGTTCACTTTGCCAAATACAATTTTTATGGTGATGTTAATCATGAAAATTTGGTCGAAACAGAACTTCAAAATACCTTGTTAACTATGATACAATCTGCGTAAGCTATTTGTTCAACCGCCTCATTGACATAGCCTTCGGGTTTGACCTCATCTAGATGCAAACAAGCATGTTTTGGCATCAACCAGAGTCACAACTCCGTCCAGTTTGACATCATCGAATATTTCATCCTCAGCATAAAAAGTTTGAATAATCGGGGCTGGGATCTGAAGAGAAGATTACACATAATATATTTGTGAGACGTTCCCCGAATTCTTTCAGAAAATAGTAATGGCTCGTAAAGAATCATATAGCTCCAGAGTTTTCATTCAGTTAAATTCCTTATAAGACAAAAAAATGTGCCTGAAATTTTTTGACATGTTGTCTCAATTAGTATATGGTCGAACCTTCCTTTCTTCTTCTCAACCAATTCAGAAATCATCCTCACAAGATCACCCCTAACTGTACAACACAGATAGCCATTCTTAAGCATCATTATCTCCTCTGCTCCTGAAGTTTTAGGTGCCACAAGCGATCCATCAATGTCGATTTCACCGAACTGAGAATACAACATTTCAGCACAAATTAGGAATCATAAATTCAAAAAGCAGCTGTATTCAATTTCTCAAACACAGAGATTAATACAATACCTCATTCTCGATCACGGCTATGCGCTTCCCATGATTTCCCGTCAAAATATGGTTTAGCAATGTTGTCTGTACACTCAGAAAAACAAAAACCCATGAAAATCAAGTCAAATTGTTTCTTATGATTAAGCTCAACAAAATTCCGGAGCTGGAATCCTAGATTTGAAACTAAAACAAGCCTCACCTTACCAGAACCCAGGAACCCCGTAATAATTGTGGCAGGAATTCGATTGTCAGGCAGAATCTCAGTCGGGAAATCGAAAGAATCTACGGTCTCCGAAACAGCCAGTGAGGAAGCAGAGGTAAAGGCGGAGAAGAATCTCTTACGTCCGTTAGAGTAAACCGCCGTGGAATAGAACGGCGACGGCTTCATTCTCATAGAAACTGTGCCTCTACGGCGACTAGCAAAAGCAAACCGATGGTTCAACAAGGTATCGGCTCGGGGTACGGTGAAACCAAGTGAACTCATGGCTATGTCCAGTCGTAACAGCGTCGCCATAGTTGTTGACTTGTGATACGGGTGTTAGAATAAAGATAAATTCCCACTCTAGAACTCAGATTTAAGAGTCGAAAAGGGGTATTAAACAGTCTAAGAGATAAATCCAAAGAGTGATTACCTCAGAAATTTGTTTAACAATGGTGGAAGATGGATAACGGAATAGAGAGAGAAGGGATAAAAGACAAAGTTGCTAAATCTCATAATCTGTTTTTCAACGTACTCGAGAGTGTTGTACAAAAGGGAAAGCGTACAATACTAAACCGGTTATAAACCGTAAAATGAAATTGAGAATTAAACCAATATACACCGGTATAAACAGAGAGAAGAGTGTTTCTCTGTATCAATACTCCCCCCTTGGGAAGATCCTTGACCTCAAGGATTGAAGGTTGGGTAGCGTGCGATAAAGTCACGGTAGTACTCCCAGGTAGCCTGTTCAGGTGGATAACCCTTCCACTGCACCAGAAGTTGTGTAACGCCAGTGTTGTGACGTTTAACTACTCGCTTGTTAAGCACCGATGCTGGTACTTTCTCTGCAGTCAAGTCAGGCCAATATTGGGGTATAGTAGGTGGTATGCCATCGGGATTGGGGCACAGTTTCAACTGACTCACATGAAAAACATTATGTATAGTAGCTGATGGTGGGAGGTCGAGTTTGTATGCCACAGCACCAACCTTGTCAAACACGCGAAATGGACCATAAAAACGGGGGGAGAGTTTATGAGGGAGCCTTACGTGTTTGAGTGACTGCTGGCGGTAGGGCTGGAGCTTCAAGTAAACATACTCACCAACTGTAAAGTGGCGGTCGGAACGCTTGGAGTCGGCGTGCTGTTTCATCCTGTTTTGAGCCCGGGATAGATGAAATTTGAGCAGGGAAATTGTTGTCTCACGCGTTTGCTGGCGGCGATCAACCTTGTGAGATGAACTCTCACCTGGTAAGTAAGGGAGGTGGGTTGGTGGAGGTTGACCATAGACTGCTTCGAACGGGGTCATGCGTGTAGCTGAATGATAAGTAGTGTTGTACCACCATTCTGCGAGGGGAAGCCATTTGCTCCAAGTATGTGGCGCATCAGCGGTCATGCAACGGAGATATGTTTCCAGAGTGCGGTTTGTAACCTCAGTCTGGCCGTCAGTTTGAGGGTGATAAGCTGTAGAATGCTTGAGATCAACACCTTGAACCCGAAAAATTTCCTTCCAAACATCGCTTAAGAAGGTAGGATCTCTGTCACTAATTATTTCTTTAGGCCAACCATGTAAACGAAATACATTATCCATGTATAATTGAGCAACGTCAGATGCGGTGTAGGGATGAGATAATGCAAGGAAATGGGCGTTCTTGCTCAATCGATCAATGACCACCATAATACAATGCTTACCCGAAGAAGGAGGAAGGCCCTCTATAAAATCCATACTGATAGATTCCCAAATTCCATCTGGTATAGGCAGAGGCTGCAGTAAGCCGGCTTTGGCAGAGGTGTCATATTTATTCCTTTGACAGACAGAACAGTGACAGATGTAGTGCTGTATCTCCGTGGTCATTTTAGGCCAATAGAATAAGCTTTTGACGCGGTGAACTGTGGCGTCTCGCCCTGAATGGCCACCAATAACTGAATCGTGAAGCCATTTTAATATTTGTAGCTTGAGTTCCTTGTCATTACCAACTACCAATCTGCCTTTACGACGAAGCTCCCCATCAAGAAAGGAAAAGTGGCGATGTGAAGTGGAATCTGTTTGTAGGGCGAGGATGATTTTATGTAAGGATGCGTCTGTTTCCCAGAGCAGCTTGATACGGTCGAAGAAGCTATGATGTGCTTGAGATAAGATCATATGCAAGATTTGGGAACCAGATACATGAGATAGAGCATCCACAGCGACGTTATCTTTACCTTCACGGTACTGTATCTCATACCGATAACCCATTAGTTTTGACAACCACAAATGTTGGAAAGGAGTTGTTACCTTTTGTTCAGTGAGAAACTTAAGGCTCCGTTGGTCTGTTTTGATAATGAAAGGCCGATGAGTGAGGTATGCATGCCAAGACTGAACAGCATAAACCAGTGCCAACAACTCCTTCTCATATACTGAAAGTGTCTGGTTTCGGGGACCCAAAGCTCTACTAATAAAGCAGAGAGGGTGATTTTCCTGCATCAAAACAGCACCAATTCCGCTATTAGAAGCGTCAGTCTCAACAATAAAAACCTTGTCAAAGTCTGGTAAAGCGAGAACAGGTGCAGAGGTTAGAGCCTGCTTTAAAGTTGTGAATGCTGTCGTTGCTTCATCACTCCAACTGAACTCATTCTTCTTTAATAAATTCGTCATTGGTCTGGCAATGATACTATAACCTTTGATGAACCTGCGGTAATAATTGGCCAAGCCAAGAAAACTCCGCAGCTGTTTCTGTGTCTTTGGGAGAGGCCAGTTGTGTACAGCAGCGATCTTACGCGGATCTGTGCTGACACCATCAACTGATATAAAATGGCCTAAGTACTCAACTCTGGTGGAACCGAAGGTACACTTCGAAGGTTTGAGGTACAGTTGTTGTTCCTGTAAGATGGTGAAGACAGCAGCTAAGTGTGTTAGATGAGACGACCAGTCTTTGCTGTACACTAATATATCGTCGAAGAATACTAGGACAAAGCACCGAGCTACAGTGTGAAAGACGTGATTCATGAGACTTTGGAACGTACAAGGAGCATTAGTAAGCCCAAAAGGCATAACTAAATACTCAAAATGTCCAGCATGAGTTTTGAAGCCAGTTTTATATATATCTTCAGGGCTCATTCTCAATTGGTGAAATCCAGCTCGTAAATCCAACTTTGAAAAGTAAATGGCTCCGCCTAACTCGTCCAACAGGTCTTCAAGAAGGGGAATTGGATATTTGTCTTTTATTGTCTGCTTGTTCAGACCTCTATAGTCCACACATAGCCTCCATGAACCATCTTTCTTTTTGACCAAAACCACAGGAGAAGCATAAGGACTAGAACTATGTTGGATAATGCCTTGCTGTAACATATCCTTAATAGTGGAATCAATGATATCCTTCTGCATAGATGAGTAACGATATGGTCGTAAACTGACAGGATTAGCGCCAACCTCCACCGGTATTTGATGGTCAAACCCTTCGCGGAATGGTGGAAGTGATTTCGGCTCTTCGAACACCTCATTGAACCGAGACAGAAGGGATAACAATTGAGGATCTTGTGAGTGTGTCACTTCACTGGCTGCGATGTGGCAAAGATTTAGTGGTGTCTGCTCTGCAACATTATGTACTTCTCGGACTTGTATTAACGCTGCGGTGGGTTCACAAAGCAACAATCTGTGCAGGCTTGGTCCTGTAACCAGTTTGTTAGAAGGGGCTTGAATTCCTCGCAAGACATGCTTGACCCCATTTAAATGAAACTCCATTCGCAGTTGGGAAAAGTTCCAAGCAATAGTTCCAAGCGAAACCAACCATTGAACCCCCAATATGAAGTCACAAAAATCCAGATTCAGCACATATACGTCACTAGTGAGTTCATATCCTTGAGCCTTCCAAGTGAAAGAGTTGCATTTATATGTGGTTGAAATTGGTCCATTAGCTGTCTTGACTTGCATAACTTTCGTTGGGATCAACTTGCAGCCTAACTCACATGCTATCTTATAGTCCAGGAAGTTGTGTGTACTGCCTGGATCAATAAGAATATGAAGCTTCCTTTTGCCAAAATATCCTGTCAGCCGCATACACTCAAAAGAAGTAGCACCACCGAGTGCATTACAAGATAAGAATGGTGTAACTTCTGTGTCATCAACAACAGTTGAGTGTTCAGGTTCAGGAGGCTCGATATCGGATGGCTCAGAATCATGTGCCTCATTATAAACTTCCATTAAGTAGAAATTGGACTTGCGGTGTGTAAATTGATGCCCTGGGGTGAACTTTTCATCACAGTACATACACAAACCTTTAGCTCTGCGTTCCTCCATTTCTTTGTAGTTGAATTTTTGGCCTGGTTTATCATTTTGGTCACGGGGAATATAAGCAGGTTTGGAATTTTTGGGAAGTGGTAATAAGGGTGGGCTATTTGGTTGTGAGTATCGGTTTGTTTGTGATGGATTTGGTTTATAGGGACTGAAGGGAGCTCTATTTGGTTTCTGCGTTGAGCTTTGGAGATATAGCTCATGCATTTTGGCTATGTAAGCTGCCTCATCAATGTCATGTACATTGAATTGGCGAGTGTGTATGGCAAGGAGAGGGTTTAAATTGGTCAGGAAAATGCTAAGGGCTTGGTCCGATGGTAGTGATAAGTGGGTCAATGCACATTCAAATTTATCCAGGTACACATCAACCGGGTCCCCATCTTGTTTTAAACTAACCAACTCAGACATGGCATCTCGGCGATATCCACCGAAACGCTTGATAATTGCTTCAGCATATTCAGACCAAGGGGGATAAACACCATACCTTTTAGTAATATAGTTATGGTGCCATTGTCTAGCTCTACCGGTCATCTGAATGGTTGATAAGCGCACCTTTGTGTCGTCATTTGTTCCGTCTAATGTGAAAAATTGTTCACACCGAGAAACCCAATCGCGCACATCGTCCCCATCGAATGACGGAAAACCAATCTTTGTTGACCTTGTTAGTAAGCCATCTGTAAATGGTGGTGGTCGATTTAGCCTTGGTTCTCTTGATCTTTGACCATTAAACTGATTATCGGGAGGTTCCGGTGGTGCCGGGAAGTACTGATCAGAAGTATAAGCAGCTGATGATGAAGAACCATGGTTCATAGGGCGTTTTTGTGGGTCGGGTGGTGGTGGTCGGAGTTCCGTGAGCATATTACACAGATCTGTGAGCTTATTGTTTAACTCCGCCTTCATCGCACTTGATGCTTCTTCTTGCCTCGTTTGAGCTTGTCTCAGCTCCGATCTAAGAGCATCAGAAGCTTCTCCTTGTTTCCTTTGAGCTAGTTTAAGCTCCTCTAGCTGTTTGTTTACCTCGATCAGTGATTGAGCCCTTGTTTCTGCCATTAATGGGTATGGAGGAAACGACAGCTCTGATACCAGTGATACGGGTGTTAGAATAAAGATAAATTCCCACTCTAGAACTCAGATTTAAGAGTCGAAAAGGGGTATTAAACAGTGTAAGAGATAAATCCAAAGAGTGATTACCTCAGAAATTTGTTTAACAATGGTGGAAGATGGATAACGGAATAGAGATAGAAGGGATAAAAGACAAAGTTACTAAATCTCATAATCTGTTTTTCAACGTACTCGAGAGTGTTGTACAAAAAGGAAAGCGTACAATACTAAACCGGTTATAAACCGTAAAATGAAATTGAGAATTAAACCAATATAGACCGATATAAACAGAGAGAAGAGTGTTTCTCTGTATCAACTTGTTGTAAGGGTTTAAGCCTAAACTTCATAATTTCATTTTTTTTCTTTTTCATTGCCTTTGTTTCTCGGTTCGATCCAACTGTCAAGACTAATCAAAATTGCTATATAACAACTCCAAGTACGAGATTTTTTTTTTCTTTTCACTGAATCTTTATTTATTAAAATGAAGGTTGATTTCTCTAAACAACCTCTATTTGTAAAGTATTACCAAAAAAAACTTACAAAATTTATTTCAGGTTCTTTTACAAATGTTTTATTTTCGGAAAACAATTAACCAATCCCACGATCAGCAATCGTCCACGACCCAATTTTTCCACACCGCTTTCTCCTCCACTACAGTGTAACCTTCCCTATTTTTTCGTAAACATTACTCTATTTTACTATTCCTATATATGTAATTGATGTTTCTGAAATTCTTCACTACCTGGCGACAATGGCGAATACGAAATTCAATAAGTCAGTTTATGCTTCTCCAAAACATCTTACGTTGCCATCTCAATTTCCTTTGTTCGCTAATCTGAAACCATTTCGGTCTGAGTGAGTTATTAGGGCAAAAATATTGAATTCATGGCGACCATACTCTACCAAAACCGGTGCATCTATTGAGTTAATCCTAGGTGACGAATCCGTAAGTGAATTCGCTTTCAAAATTTGTAATTTTAATATCGATTTCGTAATTTTGATACCTAATTCGTAAATGAAAAGTATTTTTTTCTTAAGCAAAATTCTGTTTAAAAATTAAGCTTATCAATTGTCTGTGCAGAGAGATAAAATTGGTGCTGTTGTGCGTCAGGAATATATGAAGAAATTCGCAAATTTATTCCCAGTTGGCAAGTGGAAGGTTATCAAATCTTTTAATGTGGTAAAGATTACTCTCAAATCAAGTCATTAGAGAACGAGTACAAGCTCGTTTTCCACTATATGACAACTGTAGTTGACTGTGATCCTGTAACAGATGATTCGTTTATTCGTCCTGCAACGTTTGATTATGTTCTTGATCAGACGACTACAACCAGAGAGCTTATTGGTTAATTTTTTCGTTGCTTTTGTGTTATCTATAGTTCTTCAAATCACTCATTACAACTACTTGAAACTATTTATTTGCAGATGTTGTCAGTCAGCTTCACATGATTTCTGACATGGAGCTAATCGATGTTCGTTGGAAACGAACTCCTAAGATTGATTTTGAACTGAAAAACAATATGTGAGTAACATATTATCAAACTAATAATAGTAATTTGTTATGTTTCTATCAAACTCACTTTTCTTTGGCTATAATTGTGTGCGTAGGGATCAGATTATAAATTACACTTTCTGGGGTTCTTATGCTGAGCATATTCACAATGCTTACCTCAATGCTGGTAACGAAAATGTATACTGTTTGATAAAGTTTTGAAAGATTAATGTGTGGAGAGGTATGTTAAATAATAACTTTGTCTTATCATCAATAATGTACTTGCATTATCATATTGTTAGTAAATGTATATTTAATCCATTTTAACATGATGTAACAGACACCAAAAGCATTTGTAATTCTTTTGATGCTTCGATTGTGTGCACAAATAAGACAGTTGCTGAAATTAAGTCATTCATCGATCTTCAAAATTTCCTCCTATAAAGCTTTTGCAAACCATTCACTATACTTATATATTTTTGTGATTTCTTCTACTGACACATTGCAGTTTCTCTAGAGATATTTTCTGTCTTACACCAATACAAAAAAAGTATGGACGACGACAACAGGTTTCTGATACACCAGATAAGTATCTTGTGTTTTCCATGAAGTGTGTACAAGAGCTCCTTGAAATGGATGAGGTTTGTAAAGTTAACATGTTATTATCGTGGGTTTTATGTTTTTAAATACAAACTGCTTTCTAATTTGACCACTTACTTTATCTTTTCTAAATTTTTTGAATAATAAAAACAGGTTGAGAAATATCGTCTTCTTTGTTCTGTAACTGGCATTCAGATAAAAATCGGTTGGTATTACTTTGGGTGTAAAAAATGCAACAAGAAGGTGTTAAAAGAGACCCCTTTTGACTTAAGTGATGTCTCATCTATCCTAAAACCAAAATTCTACTGTGAGAAATGCAAAGAGTATGCGAAATCTGTTTCTGCAAGGTATCTAACTATCTTGCAATACCAAATATACAAAAGTTTGCCAACATATATATATATATATATGTAGCATTTGAGACATTCATGTATAAGCTTCATCTTTCCGTAAAAGATGACACTGGTGATGTTAAGTTGTTGTTATTTGATTCACATGCTGCTGTTCTGGTTGGGCAAAGTGCAAATTCAATTTTTGGTGGTGTTTTTGAGGAGGTAATAAAACTGGAATCTGTATTTTTTAATAATCCATGTCATGTTTATCAGCTGTAACCATAAGATATTTTATTTCACTTTATAGATAGAAGATCCAGATGACTTGCCCGAACATTTTATTAACATTAATGGAAAAACAGTTTTCTTTCTTATATATGTGGATGCAAGAAATGTATCTAGACAAGATGATGTTAGGTATTGTATTAACTTAATTGAATCTGACAAATAGAGAACTCGATTATACCTGAAGTTTGGTTAGTGCAGCGGATATAAGATCATGTATGAGATCAGCAAGTGCTCCAAGTGTAGCACCTTTATTGATAGTTCACACGCACGCAAGTGAGAGAAGTTTGCTAGAACTTTGTGTGCAATTCTCTTAGAAGGTTTCTTATCACATCAAAAACGTGCCCTATATCATATATATAGGGAGTTTAAGTTAACCTAATTCATTCCTAGTTGAACTATGATTAATTTAGGCCCAACCCAAAACACCTAATTAATTCCTAGTTGAATTAGGATTAATTTAGGTCCAGCCCAAAACACCTAATTAATTCCTAATTGAATTAGGATTAATTTAGGCATGGCCCAAAACACATGTTCTCATCCGAAACCATGTATTATTACGCTCAAGTCATGAATCATTCCTATAATGATCATTCCCTATTGAATTGTCTCCATTTGCTTAGGTGTGTGACCCAATAGGATCATATAGTACTACCACTGAGTATCTCAACTCACAGATTATAAGTGGACTCTAGCAAGCCATTACAACCCCTAGTACCATATGACTTTGTCTAATCTCGATGTTAAACCCGACAACACGAGTAAGTACAAATAATTGCAGGACATTCCTAACAGATGACACATATAAGGTTGCAAAAATATGGTGCGGTGATGAGATAGCATATATCATGAAGAATGATGCACAAGAAATTAAGGAGGAACATGTTTGTTTTAATCATCTCTCAAAATTTATAATATTTAAACATGTCTACCTCTGCAATTTAATTTGATGGCATTTTTCACAGAAAGTTCTAAACATTACGAACAATGGTGATATCTCTGACTGTACAGACTTGACCTCAACTATGCCAATATCTAAACGTAAACAGTCAGAGATGATAATAAATGACGAGGAATCATCTACAAAAGACAACACCAACAATGAAACATGTATTGTCGATGAAGATATAAAGTTGAATGAAAATAAAAGTTGATGCTGTTGAAATGAGTGATTTTGGTAGCATAACAGTGGCTGAGCTTAAAGGGAACACATAAACAAAGAGACATAAGTTTGATCCTAAGAAGGTTAAAAAGGAGAAGTCTGATAAAATCAAGTAGTCAAAAGTGTTTTGTTGTCGTGTTTATGTCTTTTATCTTTTTAAGTTTTTTAGTTTAACTACTTATTTGGTTTTTATCATAATTAATTTTGTTTCATTTTGTTAGGTTTGGTTGTCAATTATACAATTCTACGTTTAAGTATGTTAATTTCTAATTTTTAAAGGCTTACAAATGTTATTGGTTTTGTTAATTGATCATTCTTAACTAGATACACTTAACATCACTTGAAAGTAGATACATTAACATCACTTGAACATAATTTTTAAGTAGATACACTTAACATCACTTGAATTTATTCACTGTAAACTCTCTATGGGTTTATGTTTTCGTGTTTACAATCTATGACAATCAAACGTTGATAGTTGGAGACGATTTATCAAATCATTTACTTATCAAAACATATAAGTAATCATGTTAAATTTGGTTTCATAATATGACCAGGTTTTTTAAAGGAATCGAATTACAAAGAAAGAGAGCACGCAGAGAAGTTTATAGAGTAACCAAATTTTCTATCTTATCCATCTGTTCTTTTTTCTATTTTATTGAACAAGAATTTGTAATAGATTGAATTTTTTGTATACTGAACAAAAGAGGAGGAAGAGTGAAGCTCCACCCGATAGTGTTTTCTATCTTTGAGGTGAAACATGGTGAAAAGGGGATGCATTATACGGTAAAAATATGATTGTAATAGTATTTAAGGGCCTCTGTACCTTCAGAAAATTAGGAGCAAAACTTAAGGTGATTTAAGAAGAGATATGTTTCAATCACCATAAGCACATGGATCATCAATGACATGTATATTGATTATCTGAAGGACTGAATTCAACAGATCAATTAGGAGCTTAAATCTTACCAGTTTGAAGGGAATATGTTAGATGAAGAAGATGATGTGAGCGAGGAAGAGGATAATGAAAGGAGTTATGATTCAGATGAAGAATATGAAGATGATGATGAAGTGATTGCTCAAAATAATTGATATGTTGAAGAGTAGAGAATGAAGAATGTTGAAAAACTGAAGAGGTAGAGGATGATGGATTCATGCAGATTATGATTGGGAATAAATGAGGAAGTGGAGATTGTGGTTGCCAAAGATTTGAGACAAGATGCTGGATAATGGACAAGAACAAGTGAAGAGTTTCCACTATAAAATCTATATGACTTTATGTTTTCGTGTTTGCAATATATTACAAGCAAAATGAAGTTTCAAGCTTTGTCTATGTATTTACTATCGTAGTTAAACTCTTTGCTTTCCGTTAATTATATTCGTTTGTATGTGGTTAAAGTATGTTCACTCTATTTCTAGATTTTTTTTATATTCATTGAGTGGCTTTATATTTGAACAATTACCTAAATTATTCATTCTTAACCACTAAATTTGTATAATCATTTTGTAGTTTAGCATATAATTATAACCATGTAGTATTATTTAATTCACATATTGGGAAATTAAACATAGATTGTTTTCGTATTATATTTACATTGAACTCCATAGTTATTAGATATACTTATACCTGTTTTTAGTACAATGTAACTAATTAGAACACAATCTTTAAAGAATATAATTAGTTATAATTTAATTACCAAACTAAATACTTTATAGGAAAAAGTACAGAACAACAATGTAAATATAAACAAACAAACATAATGTTTACGTCAAGTAATACCCACAAAATCCATGTTTGATTTCATAGTCAAATAGACAATGGAGACATGTTTCAGCTGATATCATATCTGGCAAAGCACCAAAATTATGCCAAATATTGTCAATTGAAAGAAATTTTGTGTCTGTCCGTTGCAGTCACATGTCTCCTTGACGTAATTCTAGCACAACTCTCTTCTAACCATGTATGTTCTCGGATAAAGAAGTATGTTGATTCTCCAACTGAATTTGCAAAGCTCTTTGATGATATCAAACATCATTGGCATCAGAAATGATCTCATAATATCAAATCCACTTCTCTTCAGTTCACCACCTAAGCTGATGAGAATGCACTACAAGAAACTGGGCTTTTGCGATGCCAAAATGGTGTCGCAAAATTGCTTTGCCATTGCTACGCTCTTGCAATTTCAAAACCCGCATCGCAAGAGCGTAGCAAAAATGCGATGATGATAAAACGTCGCAAGTTTGTGAAGCTATTGCGATTCCTTTGTGACATTCTTGTGACACCGCTAAATATGTCGCAAAAGCATCGCAAACCTGCGACGTTCTTGCGAGACAATGTTTCTATTGCATGTTTACGACATATTTGCGTTGGTTTTGCGTTTGAATTTTGCGACATCACAATTCCGTAGCAGAATTTCCATTTTTCCATATAAATATCCTCACATGTGAATGTATTTTGACACCAAACCAGAAGTAATAAGAGAGAGAAACTGGTGAGAGAAAAATTTGTTTGACAAAAAAAGTCCAATAAAGTATAAATCTTGATAAAATAAATGACGTCAGAACATGAAGTGTTCACTTTACGATGATGGATGTATAATCGAAGGGATATGGATACCAGAGAAGTGACGAAAGAGTTCCGAGATGGACTGCAGTCATTTATAAATCAGGTGGCAAATAACCCACATACTCCAAATGACGATAACATATTTTGTCCATGTATAAAGTGTGGGAACAAGAAATATTTATAATAGGGTATTTACTCCAAACTATTATGTCTAGTTTTCTTATGGGGAAGGGTATAGTTTGGGTGCTGGAAGTAGTAATACGGGTGCTCGTGGTAATGATCAAGGTAGTCATGAATATGCTAATAACAAATATGGTGGTACTATGTTTGAAAACTATGCTCATCTACAAGGAAATATGTCTCATGATATGGTTACATATGCATATCATGGTAATTTCCCCGGTGTTGTTGAAAATATTAGGGAAGAACTTAACCCGAAAACAAAACAATTTTATGATATGGTAAATGCTGCAAATTAACCCATCTATGAGGGATATAGAGATGGTCTATTTAAACTGTCATTAGCATCTAGGTTGATGTCTATTAAAAGTGAAGGAAACATAAGTGAGCGAAGTATGGATCAATTTGCTGATGTGCTTAAAGAGTATTTGCCGGAAGATTATTATTTTGCTGAGAGTTATTATGAAATGCAGAAGGTGGTTGCGGGTCTAGGATTACCATCTGAAATGATTGATACCATATAATCTTCCACCGGACATGTGCATTCGAAGAGAATTTTTGTTTATGACTATTATAGTGCCAGGTCCTAGTCATCCGAAGCGTTCCCTCGATGTGTTTCTGCAACCTCTGATTCATGAGGTTAAACAATTATGGTATAGGGTTATTTGCACATTCGATTACTCGCAGAAGCAAAATTTCAACATGCATGCTGTTTTATTGTAGACAATAAGTGAATTCCCGACGTATGAAATGTTATCAGGATGGACGACACATCGAAGGTTGACGATGTGACGATGGAGGGGTTGCAACATCATATGCCATTGCGGTACCTGAAATCTTTCGGCAGGTAGGGAGACTTGGTGGAAAGACACATAAGAAGAGCAAGATATCGATGAAGAATAAGAGATTAATTAATTAAAATGTTTGTGACAACATTTCATTAATGTTAGTATCTTATTGTATTTGTAACACCAAAAATCTTATTTTTATTTATATTTTTTAAAACATATGCGAGAGCCCTGCGACGTCTCTAAGCTGATGTCGCAAAGGTGTCGCAAGTCTGCGACGTTCTTGTGACACCAATTTTTGAGACACCATTGGGATGCGGCTTATAGAACATCACAATTCCATAGCAAGGTCTCATTTTTCCTTTTAAATAACCTTCCATGTGAATTTATTTTCACAACAACTCATTTGAAGTTAGAGGGAGAAAGTAGCGGGGAAAGAAACATTGTTCAAATCTTCTTTTTTTAAGAACAGAGATTTGCGAGGCCCCTACCTTCGTCTGGAACGAATGTCGCAAGTTTCTAATGCTTTCTTGCGGTATATAACATACGACGAAGTAGGGGCCTTGTGAATCTTTTTTCTTTAGGAAAAAACCCCTAATACGAACCCAAAAAAAATAACGGTAATAGGTATCGGAACCTTCAGATTAGTGAGTCCGATTTAGAAAAAGGTCTCCAAACCTTTTTTTCTTAAAATGGATTTTGCGAGGCCATTGCGACATTTGTGGTCCAGACGTTGCAAGAGTCTCGCAAACCTGCGAGTCCTTTAAGAAATGTGGACCACAAACGTCGCAATGGCCTAGCAAGGCTCTTTTAATTCCTTTCCCTCCTCGGTATTGAATACTACTCTACATAGATGCTTACCATGACATGTAAAATTACACTTTTTTAAAAAAAAATCCATACTTAGGGTCTTGGAACTTTTTTTAAAAATAATTGGCCTTTGCGACGTCTATGGCCCAGATGTCGCAAGGGTCTCGCAAACCTGCGAGTGTTTTGCGACATCTAGAAAAAACATGTCGCAATGTCCTAGCAAATGCCAATTTTTGTCCTTTAACTTAGTGTTTTCTCGGGTCTATTTTTTTAAATTAAGGCCTTGCTACACCCTTGCGACGTCTGTTGTCAAGATGTAGCAAGGGCCTCGCAAGTTTGAAAACCTTAGTGGCATCGCAGGGCCATCGCGTTTCTGCGAGAGCCTTGCGATGGCCTTATAAATTTTATTAAGCAGCCGTTTTCCTTTTCTTCTTCTTCTCTTCTTTTCGATTTCTCTGTAACTTCTTCCTCTCTCTCGTTTCTCGCCGGCGACGATTTTCTCCGGCCATCTCCGCCCAGCCGCCTCCAATTCCAACACCGTCGACCTCCAAGGTAAGCTATCTCCTCCTATTTTCTCTCTTCTAAGCCCTCATCCTCAACCACTTCATCCTCCCACCGGCTCCGCCTCCTTTTCCTCCTCCCATCGGCTCCAGCGACGTCCTCCTCCTCTTAAGGTATGTGATTATCCTTCTCTTTTCTGTTTACAAGGTAGATTTAGATCTAGGATTGAAATTTTAGATATAGGATTGGAGTTTTAGATCTAGGATCTTACAAGTTGGATTTCAGAATTACGGATTTACTATCTATTTTTCGAATTTTTTCCGGAATTATTAAACGATTTTGGAAATTTTCAAACGCTTTTTTGATTTATAAAACAAATTTCGGATTTAAAAACGTTTTCTTTAATTTATTATATAATTTTGGATTTATTAAACGTTATTATGAATTTTCAAATGTTTTTTTAATCTTATAACTTGATTTTTGGGTTTTGTAAATGTTATTTTGGGGTTAAATTTTTTAAAGTAATTTTCGAGTTTACTTAACGTTAATTCGGCTTTTCATTAGAAATTTTGTATTTTTTACACTATTTCTGGATTTAAAACTTTTCTTGAATTTTTATAAAGTGATTCTTGGTTTTCCAAATTGATTTACGAAATTACTTAAAAAAATTTGTATTTATTACACAATTTTGTATTTTCAAACTTTATTTTAATTTAATACTGTGATTTTCCGGATTTAATAAATGGTGTTCAATTTTATTTGACATTTATTACTTTGTATTAGTAATTTCATTTTTATTTGTTTCAGATTTCTAGATCTCATAATGCCTAAACTCGTTATCTATCTGATGTCGGTGAGCAACCCATGGCGAGTCCTGGATCGGGTTCGAGATCTGTTTTCCTGACGCCTGGTGCTAGTTTCATCTCTCAGCCAGGGCATTCGCCAGTCACTGATACTGCTCATGCACCTCCCGGTGTGTCTCAGTGCCTGACACCAGATGCTATCTACTGGGATGACTATCGAGGACATACTTTCTGATCCCGTCCACAAGTATCTCCCCAATCTTCATCCAAACCGTCTGCCAGGAACTTTGTGGTATTACCTTTCAATTTGAATTCAAATAAGTCATACTTTTATTATTAGTGAATTTAAATTTATTTAATTTATTTTATGTAGGTTCGATGACGACGAGATTTTGCCAACGACTGTTCGAGAAATATTTGAACGAGATTTTCAGGAGCCGCATGCTAATTTTAGGCAGACACCCATCTACAACATTGATAGATGGTTCAAAACGTTTGCGGTAAAAAAATTTCATTCTTTACTTTTACTTTATTACAACATTTATTACATACAATTAACTATAATTTGTTAATGTTTTTTTGTAGCAACGTTTTCACTGGGAGGTTTCTATTACGGGCCTAGTCCGCAAAGATTTTGAGGCAGTCTTGCATAGACGGATGAACGATCAGGTGGGTTGTTGGAAGAGTAAGTGGAAGAAGAAAGGCAATGAGGCAATGCTGCAGTGGTTCAAGGATTCGGTCTCGGAATGCCTAATTCGGTACTGGGAGGATCCAAAGTCGCAGAAGAAAAGTGCAAGCTGTCGGACAGCTCTGTTTTCTGACCCTGATGGGAGCGGTCCGCAAAAGCATTGCTCGGACCAAACTGCATTCAAAGCCCGAGCCCGCAAACTTGTAAATATTTTTATTTAAAATTAACGAATATTTTTAAATATATCATAATATAGTTCAATCTTTTTGACCACTAGGAATCAGGGGATACCCACCCTGATATCCTTAGCACTCTATACATCACCAAGCGGAACAAAGCCGGGGTTTTGTGGACAAAAAATCCCAGAAGCTCTACAACAACGTCACTGCAAGGATGCATGAATTGACTCAAGAATGCGGTGATGAGAGCTCTGTATCCGATGGATTATCAACGGCGCAGAAGAACTAAATCTATTCAGAGGTAAAATAATTATAAATTCTTCCTTTATCTTTTACTTTAGATAAATTATTCTAACTTTCGATTATATTTCATTTATTAGAGCGCTCCCCATAAAAAAGGGAGATTTTTTGGAACAGGTTCTCTCGGCTCGAGGATTGAGCAGTGTATCTCACCTGAAGGATTTTCACAATCCTCAGCAGCAACTAATGACCTTCAAGAGATAGTCGATTAGCAGACCCAAAAGTTAGATCAGGCTAACACCGAGCTTGCCAAAGCTAAGAAGAAAATCACGACCTACGATCGCTTGTGGTCTATACTGGCCAAGAAGGATCGAGACCTAGCTGATGCTTTTGCGGAGATCAATGCTGAAGACGAAAACACCGGCTCCGGCTCGGGAAATTTAGACCGTTCAGACGATTTTTGATTTTTAAAAAACAATTTATAAACTATTTTTAATTAATCAATTTTATTTTATTTTATAATTTTAATATTTTTAAATTTTAGTTTTTTTATTATTAATTAATATAGTATCGCAAGGGAGTCTCAAAGACTTCCCTCACATAAAAGTCCCAAAGGCGGCCCTCGCAGACTAGTTGCAAATCATGGCCTCGCAACCTCCTCGAAAGAAATGCCTCGCATAGATGTCGCAGGTGTTGCTCTAGCAAATGTCGCAAAAGACTCGCATTCCCTGTCATCGCGTTCTTATCGCAAAACTTGCTAGTCTCTTGTGACAGAGCAGCGTGCAAGAGCTTTGCAACGTTTCTGCGGCATCGCAAACCTTGTGATGTCTCTGCGAGGGAAACATGTTTGCGACTTGCAAATTGCGACATTTTTGTTGACGTTGCAAGGCCGTTTCTTTTTGTCTTTTGCAACATCTTCGCAAGGCATTTTGCCATCGCAAATGCCCCGTTTTCTTGTAGTGATGGTCCCGTACATATATTGAGCATCACGACATTGGGCGTTAGCAACTTCCTTCAACATTTGAGGCCTTCAAATCTATTATTGTCTGTAAAATGTTGAAGAATTCCTACACAATACAAGGCCGTATTGTCATACCAATTTGGTTTGAATTTGACATCCTTGATACACACTTCACAGAGAACTACATCTTCGTCACATATTTTCTTGAAAACCTTGCAAACATGTCGCAATGGCAAAAGGGTTAATATTGAAGAAGCAGCACACAAAGCCACAATTTTAAGAAGTAAATCATCTGATAGTGAAAAAAAGCAGTGGTTTTTTTGGTGTAGTTTTACGATTTTTTGACATCATTTTTGAAAGAAAAAAGCAGATTGCTGGGAATAATCAATTTATGAAGATGAAGTGTTTAGTGGGACATTTAAAAGAGGCCAAAGACGGTTTTTACGACCACTAGCATTTAATTTTGTTTTACTTTTACCCACGTTTAATGCTCTAGATACAATTGTTTTATTTATTTAGTTTTAATAATATTGTTAAAAAATTCTTAATTACCGCGTGGAATAATAATTACTTACCGCCTTATGTATTTACTCTTAATTTCACCTTTTTACTATAAAATGTGGATTTTTGACAGTAAAAACAAATTGACAATTAAAATATCTTAATTAACGACTATTAATATATGTCACCTACATTATAGTTTAAATTAATACAACAACTTTATATTTATGTTTTTAGTTAAATTCTTTGTTTGATACAAAACCATTGTACAATACTATTTTGTGTATTGTAAAATTTTACTATTCGCGGATCTCTACTAATTCGTGTTTTCAAATTCAAATATTTAAATTTGTTAAAAACTGTAATGTGAATTTGTTCTTAAAAAAAGGTACATCAGGTTTAATTTATCACCATTTGCAGAGCAGACTATAAGAAAGAGGTTACTTACCTGGTTATCGACAATTCAACATTGGATTTTTTGTAACAATCCGACTTTGATAAAACGCAATGGAGTCCGACCAAAGTGATAACGAGTTTCCTGAAACAGGTGATACATATATTACAATTGAATTATCTTACATAATCAATGTAGAAACAAAGTAATTTTATTCATTTTATTTTGTAAAACTATTGTACGTTTTCATAATATCAGATAGATATTATAGCTTCGAAGACATGGAATATGATTGTTCCTCTCAAGAAAAAAATTCAGATATTGAGTCTCAAGGAAGTGAAGCGAATATAAAAGATGATGACGTCAAACATGATACTAATGAAGATGTTGTGCTGAGACTACAAATACTACTAAAGATGGAGGAAATGTTAAAAGAAACGTTTGACAACAAATATCAAATAATTACACACAAACTCAAAGGTCTTCTTTCACAAGAACAAAAAAAGAAAAGAGAATACCTACGGAAAAAGGTTTATATATTAACATTTTTATCTTCTTATAATTAATAAATTATATGGAAACAAAAAAAGTCAATTGTGTTTTTGATCGTTACTATCATTGACACAGGTTATATAGATGATGGTGATCCATCATTTAGTTGTGAATATTGTGGGGCTATGTTTTGGTATGCATAACTAATCAACAAACGAAATAGATCTTTAAATCTAGTATACAGTGGTTGTTGTATGCAAAGACAGGTTCGCTTACCATTACTAAAGGATTTTCCAGAGATATTGTGGGTTTTACAAACAAATGATGATGAAATCTCAAGACATTTTTGAGAAAACATTAGAGCATACAACATGTTGTTTGCATTTATTTCTATTGAAGGTAAAGTAGACCGATCATTGCCTAATGGACGTGGCCCTAAAATGTTTACTTTGAAAGGGCAAAACTATCATCTTATGGGGTATTCAAAACCTAAACCCGGTGATTATGCAAAGTTCCAGCAGTTGTATATAGTTGACACTGAGAATGAGATCCAAAACAGACTTAAGATAATGAGGTTTGTTTTGTGTGCATTAATTATTGTCTTTGTAAATACCTTTGCATTCTAAAGTGTTATGACCATCATTTGGTATATATTATTTCAGCAAAGGAGTCCATAAAAAAATGTGAAGGAAATATCAAAATTTAGGAAAGAAATCATTGAGTGTATTATCAAACTTTTAGATGACATAAACCCTTATGTGAAATCTTTTCGATGTGCTAGAGACATATTTGATATGGGAGAAAGTTCAGGTTTACAGATGAGGATCATATATAATCGTACGAAAGATGGTAGGATATATTGTGAACCTACGACTGCTGAATGTGCTGCTTTGATTCATTGGGATTTCGGAGAAAACATGGATAAGCGTGACATTATTATAGAAGAGATTTCTGGCAAGTTAAAGAGAATCGATGAACTACATCCTGCATATCTGCCTTTGCAGTATCTAGTTGTTTTCCCGAATGGGACAGATGGTTATAGAGTTGGTATTAAAAAACAGAGAACAACTAATATGGGTGAGAATAGTAACCAAAATATTAGTATGCGGCAGTGGTTTATGTTCCCTTTACAAGAAAGGAAACATGAAAAACATATTCTATTATGGTGCAAGCGTTTATTGCAACAATTCATTGTGGATGGTTACACAATGATTGAATCAAACAGACTCAGATATGTTAAAAAAACCATAAAAGTTTGAGGAGTACTACTATTGAGAAGGTTAAGGAAGCTAAAGGGATTGGGAGCAATGATTGAGTAATCATGGAAAAAGTGTTACTATACCCAAGTCCTTTACTGGAGATCCACGATATATGCGTTCAAGTTATCTCGATGCAATGACAACATGAAAAAGTTTTGGGTACCCCGATCTATTTATAACTTTCACATGTAATCCGAATTGGCCTTAAATTCTAAGATTTGTAGAGGAACGTCATCTAAAACAAGATGACAGACCAGACATCATTTCTAAGATGTTTAAGATAAAGTTGGATCATCTATTGGATGATCTGACAAAGCAACATATGTTTGGGAAAACTATTTCAGGTAAACTTAAATATTGTGCAATCATCTAAAATATGTTATATAATTTCAGCACCTAAAGTTTATATACTTGGATTTCATGATTGCAGCTATGTACACGGTAGAATTTCAAAAAAGAAGACTTGCGCATGCTCATATTCTATTATTTATGGCCTCTGGTCATAAAATTTTAACTTCGGACCAAGTTGACAAGATTATTTCAGCTGAGATACTATATAAAGCTAAATACCCTGAATTATATGATGCTGTTAAAGATTACATGATTCATGGACCATGTGGACGTGAAATCCAAAATCACCATGTATGGTTGACAATAAATGTTCCAAATACTACCCAAAACCACACTCTGATGCAACTATGGTGGATATCCAGCGTACTGTAGAAGGGATAACGAAATATTTATCGAGAAGAATAATATAAAATGTGATAACAAATATGTTGGTCCCTACAACAAGAAGTTATTCCTTAGGTATCATGCTCATATTAATGTTGAGTGGTGTAATCAGTCTGGTGCGTGCAAATATTTGTTCAAGTACGTGACAAAAGGACTTGATCGGGTCACGATTGTTGTTTAGCCTACAGATCAGATTCAAACGGAAGATTTATGTGACAGGAATGAAATCAAAGATTGGGTTGATTGCAGGTTTGTACATACATTCTGGTTTTCCTTAATTTAGCATCATTGATTATGTGAGCTATGTTTATTTATATAAAAATACTATTGCTATTATTAGGTATGTTTCAGCTTGTGAAGCTACTTAGAGAATATATAAATATGATATTCACTATCGATCTACTTCTGTTGTCAAGTTTTTTTTTTCATGAAGAATGAAAGCAACCAGTGTATTACAAGGAGGATGAAACAACTGATGTTGTTATTGACAAATATGATGAGGGTATTACTCAATTTATGGCTTGATTTTTTCTAAATAGGAAAGATCCAAAGGCTAGACTTCTCTTATACGAGGAGATACCCATTAAGTACACTTGGGACGCTAAAACAAGATGTTTAAAATTAGGAAAGCTCAAGGTTTTGCTATAGGCAGAATAAATTATGTACCAAAGAAAATCGAAGAATCCTATTATTTAAGGATGTTGTTGGGTCATCAAGGGGCAACAAGTTTTTCAGATTTGAAAACAGTTAAAGGAATTGTGTATTAGTCATACAGAGATGCATGTTTTTCTTTGGGTCTGTTAGATGATGATAGAGAGTACATTGCTGCCATATAAAAAGCAAGTTTTATGTGTAGTGGACGCTACACTGGGAGACTTTTTGTTAACTTTCTTATACAAGATAGTTTGAGTAAGCCTGAGGAAATATGGGATAAAACGTGGATGTTTCTATCACACGTTATCGTACATAAGATTCAAAAAGATTTTTGTAATCCAGGTTTCCTTTTTCGATTATAATTGTGGTCTAATTGATTTTTTTCTCTACATCATATCTTAACTATTTATGTTTTCTTTCTCTAGATATAAATCTCAGTGAAGAAGTCAGAAAATTATACACACTCAAAGAAATAGATAAAATTCTAGCAACCTATGGTTCTTCACTGCAAAGTTATGAAACAATGCCACAACTTACTGGTGAATGTTCTGGTTCCAACAATCAACTAATTTTTGATGAGCAGAACTATGACAAACAAGTGCTTCAAAACTGTATAGATGAATGGTTTCCTAAAACAACAGAGGGACAAAAGCAAATTTTCTGCGAAATCCTAGATTGTGTTGAAAACGAAAAAAGTGTATCTTTTTTGTTTATGGGTTTGGTGGTACAGGTAAAACATTTCTGTATAAATTATTATCCGTTGCAGTTAGGTGCAGGGGTGATATAGTTTTGAATGTTGCTTCAAGTGGTATTGCGGCACTTTTGCTTGATGGAGGGAGAACTGCACATTCTAGGTTCGGTATTCCCATAAATGTGGATGAGTGTAGTACATGTTCTATAACTAGAGGATCAGATTTAGGTGATTTGGTTGTGGAAACTAAACTAATTATTTGGGATGAAGCATCTATGATGAGTAAGTATTGTTTTGAAGCTCTTGATAGAAGCCTCAGAGATATCATTCGACATCCGGAGAATAAACCATTTGGTGGCAAAGTTGTTGTTTTTGGTGGGGATTTTACACAGATTTTCCTTGTTATAACAGGTGCCGGGAGGCAACAAACCGTTATGTTAGGAATTAATTCATCTTATCTATGAGAATATTGTAGAGTTGTGAAACTAACAAAGAACATGGGGTTACTTGCTGATATCCGTGAAGAGGAAAATGAAGAATTAGAGTCCTTCTCTAATTGGTTACTTGCACTAGGTGAGGGACGTTTGTCAATGCCAAATGATGGATTTGCTGAGATTGACATTCCCGAAGACTTTCTTATCACTAACATTTCCAATCCAATCAATTTTATTATAGAAGCTGTTTATAGTAATGGAGATCTTCAAAATAAGAGTGGTAAATGGTTTGAGGAAAGGGCTATTTTGTGTCCAAAAAATGATGATGTCAACATTATCAACGAATTATTGATAGAAAGAATCAGTGGTTAGTTCTATATCATTAAGAGTTGTGTTTTTCATTAATACTATACTATATGTTTTTTTCATCTACCTAATTTCCAACTGACCTTTAATGTTTCTAGGTGAGGAAAAAATCTATTTGAGTTCTGATAGCATAGACCCAACTGATCACAAAGCTACGAGTAATCCTGTATATACCCCAAATTTCCTAAACAATGTCAAAGCATCAGGGCTACCAAATCATTCCCTTCATCTAAAAGTTGGTTATCCTATTATGCTGCTAAGGAATATTGATTTGGATGCTGGTTTATGTAATGGCACTAGATTACAAATCACAAATTTGGCTAATCACATTTTGGAAGCAAAAATTTTAACAAGAACAGAGATTGACAAAATGTACATTGCACGTATGTTGATTTCACCTTCTGATTCAAAAATTCAATTCAGAATGCGGAGGAGACATTTCCCTATCTCAGTTTCGTTTGTCATCACTATCAACAAAAACAAAAGACAAACTCTAAAGTATGTAGGTCTCTTTCTACCTAAACCCGTTTTCTCACATGGTCAACTATATGTTGCAATGTCTAGGGTATATTATAAGTCTAAAATGAAGGTCTTGATCACAAATAAGCATGGGAAACAACAAAGCAAAACTATGAATGTTGTTTACACTATAAATGTTGTTTACAAAGAGGTTTTCCAAAATGTTTATTAGTTATTTCACTATTCAAGTATTTGTATTTATATATGTTTTGAATTGTTTTCTATCTCTTTCAACATTTTTTTTGGTTTATTCTCTGCTACAGGTTTGTTAAGTAATTTATTAATATACGTTTTGATTACGACAAACTATAAAAGGATATAAACTAAATATAATGAAGTTTGATGCAGTATAAGGCTTTTCATATAACAAATTGTTGAAGTTTAATTTAACAATCTCAGTAATCATTGAACATGAAACTATCATATGAAGGAAAGTTTAATAGAAAATCGCTAACTATATTTTATAGTAAATATAATGAAACATAGAGTCAGGGAGGGTCTGTAATTTTATCAATAAAATTCAGAACCAGCTGTTTTGCAATCAACCTATTGAAAGCATGATTGTACAGGTAATGTACAAAAGTTTTACCTGTTTTATATATTTAGGAGATCAAAATTCTGCAATTTCGTGTTGTGATATCTTCTCCTTGATTCCTGTAATTTCAAAAGTATGTATCCCTATTACAATCAATATTAGTATCAGTATTCAAAAAAAATGTGCAGGAAAAAATTCCAGCTGAATTTTTTGTTATTAAAGATGAGTAAAAATGTAGACAGAATCTAGAGAAGGAAATACTGATTAAGCCTTCCATCTATTGCGTGTAGATCTTTGATGAATTCTATGGATTATTGCTATTGTGACTAGGGTTTTACGTGATCTATCCCAATTGTGTGCTTTTGGATGCCGATAATGATCATATTGTTTGAATTTGTTTTTTAGTTTTGTCGATTAGTCTTACTTTGTTGACGTCTTCGGCCTTTATAATTATAGCTCAAAAAAGGTAAGGCAAAGGACAACAACCTATTTTTTAGGGTTTAACAATAATGGGCCTCTTTGTTGGGTTCAATTTAAATTGTATGATTAATTTTTGTAATTCAAACAAAATTAACAAACATTAGGGCAATTATAGAGGCCAAAAATCTAATTATAGAGGCCCAAATCACATATTATATAAATTTAATGTTTTAGAGTTGTTATATAATGTATACAATTATTAATTTGAAGAGAAAAGCTACATATATATATGGTTCTTATTTAGTTAGTAGTTACAATTTCAATTTTCACAATTACCATATAACAAATATATAAACATTTTTATTTTCCATATTTTTACAAACATAATTTTTACATATATTGAGGATTAACTTTATATAACATTTCTTATTAAACTATTCCATTTATTTGATGTTTTTAAGTATATTTAGGTATATTGTGTACAAAATAATTGAACACTAAATACATGAATATAAATTGAAAGTTTTAATTAAGTAAGGCCTATTTTGTGAATCATGGAAAATCAAAGGACCTAAAATATAATTATAATGTCTTTGCTTTTTTAGGTTAGTTATGGTCTTCCATTGTTTTTGACTCACGTCAATGCTGTACACAATTCTGATAAAAACTGTATACAACTATATAATGTAAGTAAAATTTGCACACAATCTTTGATTTCAATTTCAATTTCAAATTTAAAAATTACCATATAACAAATATATAATATTTTTTATTTTTAACATTTGTTTGACCCACGTAAGAGCCGTGCAAAATCCTGATAAAAGCTGTATACAATCCTACTTTTTCGTTTACAAAGCAACCAAAAGATATAGGCGTGTATCAGTATCTATTATATTAAATTTTTCTCTTTGCTAATCAGTTCAGAGACCCTTCAAAGCTTTTCTTATCTCATTATACACATTTTATTGAAAAAAATTAAACAAAAAAACAGGAGAGAAACGATGGTTAGGGTTCATTTTGGCTCAAAGAGAAAGTCGAAAACAGTGAAGTGGTCGTCTAAGAAATCAACCATTGATGGAGACATGCCGACTGATGTTATCCATTCCCATCGATCAACACCTATTTCAGTTCCTAAACCTCCGATGTCCAAAATTCTGGCAAACGATGAGCTTACTCCAATGGAGAATAATATTCTCGCTCTGTATCATCCCCGGAAGTATTTACTGGCTCTAGGTCAAGTGCTTATGATGATATGAGAGAAGAAAGCTGCGACATTGAACAACCTGATGATGATGATGCTGTAGGAGATACAATTGCTTCACGTCTTCTCAACCGACAATGTAAATCAAGTGATAAACAACCCTGTTCAAAGAGGAAAAAAACTACACTGAATTCATCTCCATTAGAGTTCTCTGAATACACTGACAGATTCGTTTATGCTGCTGCTGAGGAAAAATATAAGGTACTTCTTACAAAAAAATGATTCCTGAGAATTTAATTTCGTCTACAGACATAGAATCTGTTAAATCTTGGATTGATTCTGCTGGTTTGACTCCTACTGTCACTTTGTCTGGAAAATTTGATTCCTATGTTGTTAAGGAGTTTTGGGCTAACTTACCAGTTGTCCCGAAAGATTCAACCTCTCTGTTTGTCTTTGTAAGAGGTCATATATATGAGGTTTCTGGGAAAAAGATCAACGAGGTATTTGTTTTGCCTGATTTCGATGATAGAGAAATAATTGAAGATTTGGATGAGATTTCTATTAGGGATATGACTATTTTATTAACTAGGGCTAAGAAATCAAGTTTTAGCAAGATTGTGATAACTTCAAATTTCCCTAAAGAGCACATAGAGTTATACAAGTTTTGCTGTAAGATCTGGTTTCCTACTCTCAATGAAGCTTATGCACATCCAAAGTGTTGTACTTTGTGCTATCAGATCATAACCAACAAGAAATTCAATCTTGGTCAGATGATGTTTAGACATTTGATTTCTATGAGTAAGAAACTGAAGTCTGATGTAACTCTACCATACCCTGGAATGATATGGAAGCTTCTTAATGATCAACATAAGGTTGTTGTTGATCATTTTGATGCATATCACAATGTTGATGACCCTTCGGTTATGAAAAAACGGAAGCCTTACACTAGACGTGAAAGAAGACAGGAAGCTCATCCTCATCTAACCTCAACTTTCGACAGGCTCTTGAGAAGATACTTGAAATATGTAACTCTATTCTTTCATCAGATTTGTAGTTTTGTAAGAATTTTACTTACCTTATTGCTTTCTGTTGTTTATTTAAATTGTTATTTTATATTTGTGTCACATGAAAGTGCGCAAATCTGTACGTTTCTGATACTATCCTCTTTTGTTTTGTAGGGTTTTTTTTGTTAACTTTGTTATCATCTGTTCCTTGCTTGAACAATTGTTTTAAACTTACTTACAACTATTTTATCGGTTTATGTAATATTTTTTTTGTTATTATCATATCCTCTCTAGAAGTTGTACTTCCCTTTTATCTCATTTGTGTGTTCTTTAGCTTCTCTTTTTTTTTTTACTATTAAAATGGAGACATGATTAAGAGGATTGGTAATCTCTTTATAGTAGAAGATGCGGAAACATTAACAGACTCTACCATACCAATCGTCATTCCGTGTATCTCAATGTGACCTTTTGTTTACACAATAGATCCAATCATATTATGCCCTTTTGTGTAAACAACGTTTATTTCTTTTTCTTTCTAGTTCAACAAGCAAAATCATACCAAACCAGAAAGAGCCTTTGACCAAACTAACCATAGAAATAGTCAATACCATATAATATAACCACTAATTCACAAAAGTCAATGTTTCTCACATCCAAATTAACCTTAACATCAACATGAAATTTTAATAACAACAACAACGCTTTTGTACGAATACAAACAATATAATTGACAACAACTGTCAGATTTGAAAACTTAAAAGTCATGTTAACTTATGTATTAAACTAATCCCTGTAAAAGTTTCAAATTTGTAATTATGTAGAAACCAAACACTTTGTAACAATAAAAGGAAACCTTACATTAACTTGTGTATCAAACCTATCTAAATATTGTTACACACTTAACATCAAATTTAAACGTTACCATACAAATACCGTACAACAAGGAATTACCGTAAGCTTGCAAAAATACTATTTACATAATAATTCAAATTAGTACATAATTTGTAATTTATTTAACCCATCTCCTTTTTTTTTGTAAGCAAGTATTTATATTAATCATTATCTCAACAATCTATAAATAAAACTTGAATAATTATCAAATACATATCTTTGCTCAACCATCTTATGTTATCTCTGTAAACTTTGAAATCTACTAATTTTTTTTATAATTTATTTAACCCACGCAAACGTGTGGATAGCATCTTAGTATCTATTAAAAAGACGTTTCTTTATTTTAACAACCTCTCTTTGTAAATAACTACAAAACATACTTTAATAATTATTGGTTTTAGACCCTAAATTTTATATTCAATCTAAAAAGCATATTTTGTCATAAAATCCCTTCTTTTCAAAAGTCACACCAAACACGATCACAAAAATCATTATTTTCAACCTACATTCTCTAGAATTACGTAACCCATGTTTTTGGTGGTTATATTATATCCACTATCATCTTAAGAAACTTGCTTTAGTTTACTTTTTCGTAAAGCAAATTTGGTGGCTAGGGTTTGTAATTGAAAGAGTGAGATGATCGAAGTTGTGCTCAACGATCGTTTGGGAAAGAAGGTAAGGGTGAAGATATGTAATCATGTATCTTAAAGATATTGAATAGTTTCCGCTAGCTCTATAAAATCCTAATTAAACATCTATGTAATTTCAATTGCCATAGTAATTGATGGAAGATAATTTTGTGTGTGAATCTGTAGGCTCTTGTGGGTGGACCTTGGGTCCAGGCTCGGAATTTTGCTGCCATTACAGGTGTTAATGTTGGAGGAGATTCAAAGGGTCAAAGACAATTAAGCAACAACATATATAGGTTTTCACTTATATCATTGTCGAAAATTTGCAAGAAGAAGACGAAAAGGGTTGAACCCTTCTTCTTCTTACTTATCGGAGGTTGTAACTTTAGACTTGGATTTTGATGTCAAGAGATTGCAGAAAAAGAAGGTACTCAATCTTTTTAAAATTATTTACGACTTCTTGTCCGTGTATATTTGTGATTTCCTACCAATATGATATCATATTTTTTGTTCTTGGTTTTCATAAACAGGACATTGCATTGGTGAATTCAACTTTCTTCATTGAGAACAAGAACATGAAGAGAATGAAGGTGAACACACAGATTTCTACTTCCCACCTTTTCTCTAACTCTTGTGTTTCTATAAATAAAACTCACGTCGTTGCGATCGCCATTTTCGCGTCTAAAGTCGACCTCCGTTGTTCTTGGTGTCCACTCTGACGAAATTATTGTTTTGTTTCTCCTCCTGGTTTGTTCGATTAGTAAGTGATGGTAGGAGGAAACGCTCAAAAATCAAAGATGGCTCGTGAGTGAAACCTGGAGAAACAGAAATGTGGAAAAGGTAAAATACATTTTTGGGGTTTAGTTGAGACCATATAGCCCCTGAGCTTGAGGTTGAATTTGTTGTCAAGATTTTTCATACTTTTATGCATTTCTACCTTTTAACGTCTGTGATAGTCATTGTATACATGTCAAAGGAGAACTATGCAAGTGAATCAACATATGACTGTAAAAGTAATAGTGAATGGCAGCAGTATCCTTCTTTACATCTCTGTGGATTGTCTTTTTAAAGTTTGCAGTCATGATATCATTCAAGCATTGTGGTGTTGCTTTAGATTATATGAATCTGCTTATTGGTGTTCTTTAGGTGTTTCCATTATCGACGGTGATAAAGATGGGATGACTATGGAACTTGATATGCAATGGGATGGGAATCCAAATATAGTACTTGGCATCAAAACTTTAGTTGGTATATCTCTTCCAGTTCAGGTACAAGTTATGTGCTTTGTTGCATGCCCTCAATTAGTTGAATTATAGATTGTAAGATTAATGCTCGAGATCTGATTTGGCACTTTTTGCTCCTGAAAATACCTTCTCACGTCTGGCTATAGGCTGAGCACAAGTTCCAGATCTAGATATTCATCGGTTCCTCTAAAGAGTAATCGACACTGATCGTGAGTCGTTCATGCAAATAGCAGCTTGCATTTGTACGTTAATCGGCGTGTAATTAAGGTTTAGAATCGTGGAATCTCGGTTTTTTTTTTGCTTTACGATTCAGCTCAGGTGAGATCAGTTAGATGGTTTTGGTGTGGGCTTACACATTTTCGCTGGATCAGCAAATAAAATACATACTTTTGGGCTTATTAAGTAATTAGTTAATTTAATCTTCTCAGCTGACCACAATAAATAAGACCACATCATTTGGTAACATGTCACTTATTTCTGTTTGTGCTTCTTATCATTCCTAATACCATGTATTGATCTATTGAATTCAAAAGAAAATGAACATAATTTATATTTAGTGAAACTGTAACAAGTATATAAATAACTTTTTATTTGTCGACTTTTTAAAATTATTGTAAAACTAATAAAAATTTACAATAAAAACCTTTCTGACAAAAACAAGGAATTACATTAATATTTTTGAAAGTAAACAAATATGTTTAAATTGCAAAGAAGTAAAAAGAGTAGGTTACATAATAAACAAAATCAAAAGATCAAACCTACACGATACAATTTTTAACATCGAAAAAGAAAATAAAAACGCTCTGCAACATAGTCCGCTCTAGCGCTAATACGATCCTAGCAAATACATTACTATATGGTTGTTTCATTTTTCTGGGTCGAGTCTAGGTCTCGGCATAATATCCAAAATCCAAATTTGACCTAAAATAAAGAAACCGAATCGAACCGAAATCTATAAAATATTTGAACAGGTTTTACATTATGAGTCTGATCGGGTAAAACCTGAAACCCAAACGGATATCTAAAATACCCAAAATATATAATATATTTATACAAATATTTATATATAAGCTTATAGTTACAAAAATATTTAAAATTGTAACTACAAATCTAAATAAACTAATCAATTTATAATCAATATAACAAAAAAAACAAAAATATTAAATATTTTGATTAAATTATCATTTTTAAGCATGTTTATTTAGTTTTTTGAAACTATTTGGATTAAAAAATTAGTTAAAATTTTTGGATCCGAATTTGACCTGAAATTGAAGCTAATCCAAAATATGATACTTTATAAAAAATTGAACCCGAGCGAACCCACGAAAACACCTGAATGGGTGTTATATAGGCAAATCCAAAATACCCGAAATACTCTATCCGATCAGGTCCGAATACATGAATGCCTAGGGTTAGTCGAGTCTACAAGGTTGTTTAATAACACTAATAATTTTAATAACAATATATTTTACTTGATGGAAATCTATTTTATAAAAAAATACATTACTACATAGTTTTATAAAATAATAATAATGTAATTATTATTCAAAAACCTAGGATTATAGAAAATAAGCAATTATAAATTATAAATCAAACATAATGCAATAACTTATCCAATCCTAACTAAAATATTATCGTCAAACAAAATCGTTTTTGTACAAGAACATACATGAAACTTTTAAGAATGAAAAATGTTTGAAAGGGAAGAATTTTGATTATGTGAACTCAAATATTAATGTGAATGAACAATTTTATTTTGTTGTTTTGATTATGTGAACTCAAATAACTCATTGAACTAATGTCTCAGCTCAATCAAATTCGTTTTGTTACTCATTGTTGTATAGATCTCACAATCATGTTAGTTAAATTGTTTACATACTTCACAAACATTATTTGTATATTGAATGACAATTTATAGAAACTACTCTCTTTAATAAATTGGTTTTACAAAAATACTCTCTTTAACTGTTTTACTTTCATATTTTTAAACTATGTACTATGATATAAGGTAACATAACTTTCAGTTCAAATAATTACTAAACTACACTGAACATTAAAGTTATTAAAAGCAAGTTATATTTTGTTTGTTATAATATTTTTGTTATGAATAATAATAAATTATATATATATATATATATATGTATTGCACATATTTTTATCATGTATATTTTATATATACAAAACCTCTTCAAAAATAATTTTCAAGTGTTAAGTTATCTTACATAGTAGACTGTTGTTTATAAACTACTTTTAAGAAAATAGACAATCCATGTCTTTTAACATGGTAATTTGAAATTGAAAAACAAGAAATTATTTGTAATAGTGAGAGACTTGAAAACTTAAAATTTTGTTTAACTTATGTACTCCACTACTCCCTGTAAAAGTTTCAAACTTTTGAATTATGTAGAAACCAACAACTCGATAACGTTTACCCAACCTTACAGTTCCTTGTGTTTTAAACCAATCTAAAGATTGTAATTATTTTTACACACTTAACATCAAGTTTGAGCATTTACATACAAATACCTTAGAACAAGGAACTACCAATTTTTCTTTTATTTATTTACGCTCTCCTTTTGCTCGCTTGTTTAAGTACTTATATTATCTCCGTAAGCTTTAAAATATACTTTTTACATAATCATACAAATTACTATGAGATTTATAATTTATTTAACCCGCGCAAACTGTGTGGGTAGCATCCTAGTAGATATTTATAAAAAGTGCCAATCAAAGATTTAGAGTTGTCACACACCCGATGAACTGGAAACAATCAAAATAGACGACATAAACATCAAAAGGTTCTTAGCTTAGCGTCAAATAATTGCTGAAATCAAGAAGGAGACTATAAGTTTGATTGGTAATTGTGGTTTTTTCAGGGCGGAACAAAATGTGTTATAATATAATACATGTGTGATTTTTAACAAGTACGATATAAATACAGTTTTAAGTTCAAAAGTCGGACAAAAATTATATGATTGATAAAAATATAAAAATGGTGCGGCTTTTAGTTAATGTTATAAATCAAATTATGTAGATCTAACTATTGATTTTTTTCTATCAAATTTGTTAGTTAATGACTCTATCATTAGAGTTTCGATATCTCTATCATATTACATACTAGGGGATTGACCGGGCTACGCCCGAATTTTTGTTTAGAAACACTTATGTGTAGTTTATTTATTGAGTAACTTGTCAAATTTTGTGATTTGTGTTGTATTTCTGGAATGAAAGGTATGTGAATCAGAAATGGATAATTTTATTATTATTTGGAATGGTAAAATTAAAGATATGTTGCCCTACATATTGGACAATTTCAATTGCGTTAAGCCAACTTATTATGCAATCATGGTGGTGGATGTGGTTGCAGGCTATATTATTAATGGCATCTCGTCCTTTGAATGTTTAAAGGCATATAGTGAAATTTTTCAGTTTCCTCATCAAGAGTGACATTTCTTTTAGTGAATTTTAATAGGTCAATGACCAAATCTGTGTCTATTCTTGATCGAGCTAGGTAGTTGTAACATTTAATGTTGAAATATATTATATTGTTACATGTTTCCAAATCTGTAGATATGTTAACATCAATTATGTATGCCATGAAGTTTTCAATCATACTGGTTGCTTTTGTATCTTCTATGTCATGATATGTTAGGAAGTAATGAAGATTATGTGTCAAGGTGGTCCATAATATAGGTGTTCCGCTTGTTTGGAAAGGAATTTGTATAAAAATATTACTCTGTTGTGTGAGTGGTCTTTTGATTTTGAGATAAGTTTCACTTCGCATATGAATGTTAGGAAGACGACCTTCAAATGAAAAAGAGTATGTGAGAGGAAGCGAATTTGGTGTAAATCGTTTTTGTGATTTTGATGATGATCTCTTAGTTATATATATATATATATATATATATATACTTCTTAAATGTATTATTTACCACTTTCAGTTTAATGTGTTGTTGAGTTAGTAATGATGTATACGTTTGAAAAATAGGAAAATCAAAATTGGTTCAATAAGAAGTAATACTCGTTTATTTAGAGTAACATACGAATGAAGTTGATAAATTTAAGTCGGAAGATTTATGTAATTTCATGTAAATTTTATTATTATAAGCATAGCTTGTTCTTGTAGACTCTATGTAAATGAGAGCTATTGGATTGAAAAATATGTCTTATTTTTTTATCTTTTTGGACCGAGGAGGCTCTATTTACAACCATAGCCTACACAATAAAATGTTTATTTAATACCACTTGTATTAAATTGAGCTTGAACTTTGGGGTTTTAGGATTTGTAAATTAACAACTACCATTGGTGTGGAACAAAATTCGTAGAACCCAAAATTTTCCTTTTTAAATTTATTTAGACTTTGAAAATAATATTTACCAAAATCAAATGAAGATAGATAAATAGCAGCAGTAGTGAATGTAGTCTAACTATGAAAGAATTTCCAAATTTGTAAAAATCATTGTAAAATGTAACTTCATTTTTTTTCTTTTGTCTTAAAGTAAATTGTAACTATGTTTTGTTATAAGTTATTTTGTATGGCAAATTTATGTCACTTCCTTAACTCAACCAATAACAAGAGGACAATGCTTAAAGAGAGATTGAACCTAATAAAAACACTAAAGATGTCGAGAATATAATATCACCACTTCTCTTCTTTGGTATCAAGATTGGTCCTTAAAAATAATTGTTCTAACTTCTAAAATATTTTTGAATGAATGAAAAGAACAAGACTATGATATATTACTCTTACCAATATTTCCACAATTTCATTAGTGCACTGAATTCTATATGCCTCATCACATTCAGCTATTCAATCTCTAGCTTAATGGATTGATGTTTGTTTCATATCTCTTTACTTATTCTTAGAGAGATAAAGAAAGATAAAGAAAGTGAGCAGAAACATGTTTTAGATCTTCAGTTATATGGAGTCTTTTGGTTTCATTTTGTGCTTTGTGTTTCACCAATTCATTACGTTTATCTTTGTGTTTCTTCTCTTCAATTCCTAAAAGTGATCAACATAATTTATTTCTGTTCAAACCAAGATTGGAAAGGCTGTAAGTGGACGTGCATATAAAACATAATAATTAATATGGATCTCAAACTAATTCTGTAATATAAAAAATTCATTTAAGTTCAAAACATAAACAAAATTAATCAAAAGCTATATTATTAGGCATTGTCCCCGAAGACAAAATTGTGTCTACCAAAATACACACTGACATGGCAGCATTACAAGAGAGTTTAACAAAGTGATGCGGATGGCTTGAGATGCCACAAAACCCTCATTTTATGGTTCTGCTTGTTAATAGCTAATAACCTGCGCTTGAAATTTTTTCCTTTGAGTATCTTGGAAATAAATGTTACTTAAGTAAGTAAAGAAGCAAGAGAACCGTATAAAGATAATGATAAATGAAGAGATACACATATCAAAACTAACCTTAACCAACATTTTTGACAACATGATCTTCTTCGATTCATTCAGAGCTTTCTTAAGTTCTCCATGCTCTATCTCCCAATGAATTCATTGTTTCATTCTTTCCTGAAACTCTACAACAAGTCTCTTTTATTCTGCTGTCTGAGTTACCTTCTAAAGATTAAGCATTTCATTTTGTTCTTCATGCTCCTTTAAAAGCTTCTCACATGGTTTGCAAATAGAAGTTTATTAAATGGAAAGAAAGGGTACAAGTCACCAGAAAATCTATTACAATCCAACAACGCTGATAGCTCAACTTTTATCAAACACAAACAAAAAAAATGATTTCTTTATCTCTGATTATAAATACCAAAAGCATTAAGGAATTACAGAACTCTATATCTATAATTCGAGATGGAAAGATAATGTATGTAGGGAACACAAAATGAAAAAATACATAGATAGAACCTCAAACTACATAAAATCAATGGAGCCAAATCAATTTGAAGTGAGCAATGATATCATCATCATCAAACATATTTATAGGCATCGTCATGGACTCCAACACTGAAGCCCCTGAGGAAGGGGGAAAATTGGTGAAATAAGAGAAAGAGCATACAAACTGAATAGAAGGAAGAGAGTCATAAAAGGTAATATGTTTAGGAATTAAAAGCTAGGGCAATAAAGTAGTAGAATCGTGTGGAAGATAATTTTAGAAGGACGATTCAGACTGAGAAAAATACGATGACATGACAGATTTGTAGAAGAAGAAAATATGATGATGTGGGTATTCTAAATCGAGACAATAACGAGACAATAGATGCATCTATACAGGGTGTGGTTACTTTTGTAGGCATTTTGATGGGAGCAGGTGGTTGTGTACTTGTCATTTGTTGATTTGAAGGTGATATTTATAGGAGTAAGACATATTGAATATGAGAGAGTGGGGGAGATGAAGGTTGTGGGTAAGTAATTGTGTGTAGTAGTTTGTATTTTAAAGGTTATTAATATACAAATATGTAACAACAAAGATGTTACAACAATTTGGGAACATTGGAATATGATGAATCTTTTTGAGAGATACTCAATACTCAATGGGCCATTTTACTAATCATTTTGAATCAATTTGCAAATCATTATTAAAGGGCGTTTGAAAATCATTTGGATCCATTATAAATCTTCAAAATGGCCCATTAAGAAGCGAGGAAGGGGGTGCTGATGTGGCGCAATTTTAGAAATGAATAATGTTGATGTGGATGGCCTAAAAGGCCTTAAAACCTTCCTTTTATTAGTACTAGGGGATTGATCGGGTTACACCCGGTTTTTAGTTTAGAAACATTTATGTGTAGTTTATTTGTTGGGTAACTTGTCAAATTTTGTGATTTGGTTGTATTTCTGAAATGAAAGGTATGTGCATCAGAATTGGATAATTTTATTATTATTTGGAATGGAAAAATTAAAGATATGTTGCCCTACATATTGGACAATTTTTATTTGCGTTAAGCCGACTTATTATGCAATCATAGTGGTAGATGTGGTTGCAGGCTAGATTATTAATGGCATCTCGTCCTTTGAATGTTTGAAGACAAATAGTGCAATTTTCAGTTATGAGTTATAGTTATGAAGCAAACTTCAATCAGGATTCTGGTATGGTTTTATTTATTATTTAAAGATCAAAAGTACATGTGTGAAAATATTTGAAGACTATATTTATAATATTATCTGAAGAACAATTTAAAAATATATATTTATGAAGTAGTATTTATTTATAAAATTATGTCATTGAAACATCCAAATTGCATAAGATGTTATTCTTTTCGAATAATTAGATCGGTAAGATATAATAACCTTAAATCCTTTTATAGTTTGTCTAAATTAAGAGAAATGGAACAAATTCTAGATATCAGAATTATTAGTTGGATTGACTAAACGGAAAAATGACATGTATATAAGATATTCAACCCAACAATTTTGGATGGTATAAAAAATAAAAATAAAAAGTAACTATGGACATTCAAAAGTGGTGAATATGTATAGTTTCAATAGAAAATTAAACAACTTCATCACTGTAAATCAACCAACGTGTAATATGGACATTCAAAGGTCTTTCAAATTCGAATAACGAAGATTAAGTTACATATTATATAGTCTTTGGTCCATTAATATATTTAAAACATAAAACAAAACCTTTATTTTCAAAGATTTTTTTAACAAAATCGAAATGGACTTGTCTTCTTCAATTATGTGATCTCCGAGTGGTGCCAAGAGGAATGTTGTTTTGTCAGTGAAAGATATGGAGTGTTTGTAGTCGGAGACACGGTAGTACTTCTTGCTGGGATTGACCATGAAGTTTTTCAATTTGTATATTGTGGTCGCCATCAATTCTTCTTGACACCGAATTGCCCGGTTTGCCGAAATAAAACCTTGAACTGCACTTCCCTGCAGTCGTATTGATACGAAAAAATTAGTGTTGTATATTTAGAAGAAATAGATTTCAATGTACCTTGGAGTCAAAGAGGAGGAATTCAATGCTTTTAATATTCTTCTTGTAAGTATTTAAAAGCTTAGAAAAATTATAAGGAACAAAAAAAAATTAAAACAAAATGGGCTTGAAAAAGGAAAAACACATCAAAAAGAGACCAAGACATACAAAATCGAAGGCCTAAAATTCTGCAATTGTAGATTCGAGATAGCTGTGGGCATTGGTCATATATTCATATTCTTTTGTTTCTTTTAAATTTTCTATGTTTGTGATTTTGATTCATAAATCATACTATCGTTTTCTATTTTCAATGTCATTTTAATAGATTTTTTTGCTTTGCTTGTATTCATATATCAAATATTATATTTATTGTAGCTTAGTTGTTTAACAGTATAAAGATAATATAATAATTTTAATATAAAAAATATTCTGAAGCATTAGCACAAAAAAAATTGAATGACATGTCAATGTAAAAGTGCTTTTACGAAACTGTTAACAAAAAAATTATGTGATTTATAGAAAGTAAATGATGTTACCTTTCTCAATAGATGACAAATTAAAGAACTTATAAGCTAGTCATTTTTTTTGGGACTAATATAAATTGGTCACTAAAAACATGTAAGTTGTAAAATTTCGTCCGTGAATTATGATTTTTTACTTTTTTTTTGGTTACTCTCTGTTGTTGCTTTGTTTGGATCACTGAGAAAACCCATAGTAAAGTAATAATTAAACGAACAAATATGGAAGCTATAGATGTTAAAATCAATCAAACAATTTTCAAAACCCGCTTAGCAGTATAATCTCGAAAGGAAAAAAGGAAGACAACAAATTTAAAGGTAACAAAAATAAAAAAGAGGTATTCAGATTGTTGTACCTAATAAAGCAAGGGTCGAGAATATTTGACATTGATGATCTTCTAGGAAAATGCTAGGGATTGTTTTTTTCACATGAACCATATTAGTTTGAGACAAATGAGAATATAAGAAATCACTAAACATTAAACAAATTAGACAAATATTTGCAGTAGGAAATGTTAGAAAATTGGAAGAGAAACTTTTGTGATTAATTTCAGTAACATTTATCACTTTTAAATATATTGTGGATCAATGCCCATTTAGTTTCCATCGATTTTTTAATAAAACTACGCTTAAACATAGAGTGTGGGATGTTTAAAAGGTGACTCACTAAGTGAGTTCTTTAAGAATTGTTTTAGAAAATTTATGCTGACATGGCATCATTAAAAGAGATTAAAAAATCTGATGTAAATGGCTTAAAAGGTCTCAAAATCTTGCTTTTATTAGTATAAATATATAAATACTAAATTAGATGATAATATAAGAACTTATTTTATGACATATATATATATATATATATTCACCTTAGTACATACGTAACTGCATGGCAGTTTCTGATTTTATATTAACTCAAATTCATTTCGTACATTTCTGTTTATTAAAGTAAATACTATTTAAATAAATAAAAATATTGAGGCGTTTTCTCTGAAAAACTGGGAAGAAATAGTTATGTGGAAATAAGAGTGCAGTTCATATTTGTTCTCTCAATATTACTAAGTATTAGTGTAGCGGTTTTATAATTGAAAGCCACACTTCACTTTATTTTTTTGATGATTGGTGTTTAATTCGCGTATTTTAAAATTCGCCCCGCTTTTCGAGTAAACAATCAAGCCCTATGAAACCCTAACTTCCACTTACTTATGTCCAAATTAGTTAACTTTGACAAAAAGCAGATCAAACATTTAGTCAAATTTTATGTTTTTTTTTACTTACTCAAAATTTTAGTGAAAATTATTTATTAAATTTCAAAAATGTATAAACTTAAGCAGGAAATTTTAGTACAATGATCGTTTATTACTAAGCTATTACGAAATAAGTTAGATCCAAGTTGGTACCGCCTCTCTTAACCATTTTCACGATCATTGAATATCTAATTATTTACAATCATACATATTACATAAGCATATATGATGTTTAGTAGTTCGGTCATCTCTTCTCATTAGACCAGAACAAAATACGCAATCAAAAAAATTAACATCAATAAGTCAGAGAACAAATCAAAATAATATTTACAGCAGTCAATCCTAATTCGTGTAAGACTCTATCAATCTCATATTCAATTATAGAAATAGTTCGACCTAAGTCACGAATTCACCTTTGAGATATTTGAAACATGCAAAAAATCTAAGCCTAACTTTCAAGAAGAATAAAACAGAAAAGATTGTGGGATTCTGTGATAGTGACTATGCATCTGACCTTGACAGAAGAAGATCCATAACGGGGTTCGTTTTTCAGGTGGGAGGAAACACCGTTAGCTGGAGATCTGGGCTGTAGACACGAGTGGCCTTGTCAACAACAGAAGCAGAATATATGAGAAGCCGCAAAGGAAGCTGTATGGTTAAAAGGAATTACCTGTGAAATTGGACTCGGAGATCTGGATGCAGAGATCTTCTGTGACTCTCAAAGCACCATATGTCTCGCAAAGAACATCGTATATCATGAAAGAACAAAACATATGGCTATCAGAATGAGTTTCTTAAGAGAGTTGGTTGAAGAAGAAGAAATAACAGTGAAGAAGATCGGTACCTTGGAGAATCTGACGGATATACTGACAAAGTCGGTTCCGATGAAGAAGTTTGAGGCAACACTAGATCGGCTGGGCTTGCTCAGCGATCCGCCTTGTTAGAAGACAAATAGTCTTCTGGAAGTCTCTTCGGCGTTCATGCATGTCGAAGAGGAAATCAGAAGAGACGGTTAGTGTCTCTCCTGAGTTTTGTTTTTTGAAGAAAAATGAAATGAAAGGAAGAAACATAGAGAGTGGTGGAAGAACTTACTTTGTGGTTACCGGACTTCATGCATGTCGAAGATGAGGGAATCAGAGTCGGTTTGGGGTTCCTCTGGTTCTTCGGCGGTTTTGTATGAAGAATGAAAAGCAGAGATGATGGGGTTTTGTTTTGTCTTTGACTTTTGGGTTTCACGGCGGAAGAAGAATCGAAAGAGTTTCTCTCTGATTTTTTGAAGAAGTGAATGAGAAATGGTGTTTTGGTTTGGTCGTTTAGGGTTATGGAGATAAAGTTGAAAGGTTCTCTTGGAACTCGGAGACGCAACAGAGAAGTCGAGGAGATGTCTCGAATACCGCAAAATAATGAAGAAGACGAGGTGGAGTATGTGGACCGTCTTCTTATTCTTCGTGGCTGAAGTGGGCCGAGTCATGAGTCAAGGTCCATGATCCATAAGGTAGTGGATCAACATCAAGCTTCTCTTATGAGCCGGCTTTTTGACACCTAAATCACCTTATGGGCCACGGTTTTATGGGCCAGTTTTGACTAATCTTCTCAGTCTTTTACCTGAAAAAGAAATGTTCCTTTTGGGTCAAGGTTGAGCAAAGATGGAAGTTGTCAGAGGAAGGCTGGTGTGATGATATGTTGTTTTGGTCTTTATAACCGAGAAGAGAGATCACAAGAAGGGTGTGAGGATTTACCTTGAGTAGAAGAGAGACTTAAAAGAGAGTGTGTGAGCTTGGATCTTGGTGTGTTTCTTGATCTTGTAACTCAAGTGTTATATTCGTTCTTGCGGTTATAGTGAAGCCATATCCGTGAGTGTTTACTCACCGAGATGTATCAAGGAATCATCTTCCTTGGGAACTCGTAAACCAACTTGTCTTTTAGATCTACATTCACAACACCTACACAAAACATTCACTCAATCATATTAGCAAAACCGAAGACATTGAAGCAAGTGAGTTTTACAACAGCCATAACCCAACAGAGTTGTCTGAAGATGATTCCATTATCTGAATTGTGTGGACTTAGCCATTTTTCCAACTTTCAGATTTCTCAATTTTTTTCACGACTGATTCGAACTCCCTTGATTGATTTTCCAACTTCTCTTGACCTAATCCGGAATCATCCGGACAGCTCACGGGAGACGGTGTTACAGAGAGCCTCTAGCTACATAGGACAAGAGAAAACATCAATACAAAAAATAAATAAATCGCAAAAATCTCAAGCGGGGTCCACAAAAGGTGGGACCCGCGGCCTTCTTTATTCGTCCATCTTATCTCAAAATGCATTAGATTGTTCCAAACCAAACTCCGTACCACAGTAAGGGTGATTCAGCTTCCACGTGTCATACGATCGTAGGTTAAGAAACAGGCTGGGCTCATGGCCACTTTGCACATTTCTATACTCTTCTCTCTTTCCTTTCCTTCCTTCATCACCGTCTCGTCAAAATATCACCACAAAAAAGAAAGGTTTGATCAAAGAGATTACTGTTAAACCTCAACAGAAATTTATTTTGGACCAACAATCTACGATCGATCGCTGCGATGAATTGGTACGTATCGGCTTTTTGATCAACTTATGCTCAACTATCTCCTGATGAACTGTTGCTTTATACTGCGTCTCTTGAGTATCCTTTGATATTAAGCTGATAATCTCTTTTACTTTTTATGTGATTGTGTTAGTAGTAGGTCTTCTTTGGATTTCTGGGTTTTACTGTTGGGAATGAAACCCTTTACGTACTGTTGAATCGCACTTATTTTTTCTATTTTCATATTTGTTTATACTTTCTCCATCTGATTTGTGGAGAGTTTGAATCACTTCATCGTATCTGAGGAGTTTGTTTAACGTCTCTATTAAATGATAATTAGAAAAACTGGTCTTCGTGTGTCAGGTAAATGTTGTTCTTGATTTATAAGATGGCTCCAGAAGGTTAATGAAATTTTAATGTGATACTTTAAAGCTAGTTTTTATGTGACAGAGGGATCACTGTTCTTTTCTCTTTTACAGTCTCTAAAGGAGATTGATGATTCTGGATTACATCATCATGGGAGGAGCTTGCTCAAGGAAGAGAGATCAACAAGTTGAGGATATCTTAAACAGAGGTGTCTCTGGAAAATATAGCAAAAGTTCAAGTTCGAAATGGTTAGCAACTTCGCTCTCTAGGTCCGGCTCGGATATTAAACGGAAAAATGGAGAATACCCTTCGCTCATGGAGCTCTGTATCCGCAAGATACAGGAGGTATATTGTTTCCACCCAACAGGATGTAACTTTTGTATCCGGGAAGTAAATGTTTGAACTCTGTTGCATTGTAGGACGTGAATAGGTATACCAAATTCTCCGACCTACCTAGGGATATCAGTCAGCAGATTTTTGATGAATTGGTGTACTCCCAGCGTTTGACTTTAAAATCTCTCGACGCGTTCCGGAACTGTGCAATCCAGGTAAACTCCTTGTTGTTTTTCTTGTCATGTTCCTGCATTGGATATCTTTCGTTGAGTCAGAGTTTTTGAAAGCAGGATCTTTACTTGGGGGAATACCCTGGAGTTAATGATGAGTGGATGGATGTCATCTCCTCGCAGAGTGCATCGCTGCTTTCTGTTGATTTTTCGGGGTCTGATATAACAGACTCGGGACTGGTTTCTTTAAAAGGCTGTGAAAACCTGGAGTCCTTAAACTTTAATTTCTGTGACCAGATATCAAACCGTGGGCTCGAGCATCTCAGCGGTAAACTTTGCTCCTTTTCACACATTGCTACTTTCTCTGCATATTATAAATTTCTTGTACTTTGTATGCTGATTTTTCTTAAGCATAGCTGCTACGTCAGGGTTATAGCCAATGCACATACTTTCATTTTTTTGATGGATATAATCCCACTTGAATGGGAAACTGATTATTGCCCACCAACAATTTCAGGGCTCTCAAATTTGACAAGCCTGAGCTTCAGAAGAAATGCCGCAATCACTGCACAAGGCATGCGTTGCTTTTCCAGTTTGGTTAACATGAAGAAACTAGATCTTGAGAAGTGTCCTGGGATTCATGGTGGGCTTGTTCATCTGCGAGGTAAACATATATGAGTTTTGTTGTGATAATTGCCAATTTCTGGTGTCTGTTATTGAGAGCTCTACATGATATGTGCACACTAATGAATCGATCCAGAACCAGTAGTTTGTGTTACAGATTGTTTCTACAATTTGAACCTTTTGCATATCTGAGTATTTTCCCGTATTTTACTTATAAAAAGTTAAATGCTGCTATCAATTCTTTTTTGTCATCCTATTTAGACTTCTCTGTGCTTCTCTGTCTTTTACAGAGTTAACCAAACTAGAGTCCTTGAACATAAAGTGGTGTAACTGCATAACGGATACAGACATGGAGCCTCTCTCAGGTAGCAAGAACATGTGTCTCCATATATTTTTTGGTCTTTACCCAATAGATGTGCTCATTCCTTTTTTCTTCAGAACTTACAAATCTGAGGAGCTTACAGATTTGCTGCAGTAGGGTTACGGATTTTGGTATTAGCTACCTTAAAGGTACTTGAGTTGGGGTTTGTACTTATTATATGCCTATTTGTCGCCACTGTTTCACATCTTCTCAATGTACCCAGTTATACGATTTTAAGTACTTGTCCGTTTCGATTCATTTGTCCCCACGCGTGCTTCAGGTCTAAATGAGCTTAATTTATTGAACTTGGAGGGGTGCTGTCATGTTACTGCTGCATGCTTGGACACACTCACAGGTTTGTGTAGCCATCCTTAATGGTTGTATGCAAGGTTTGTAGTGTTTTCAGTATGTTCCAGTAAATTGGATGGATGATACTTTGTGGACTATGCATCTGATGATTTCCTTCCAGATGAACTCATACAAATCACTCTCATTTTGTTTATTTAGGTCTTAAAGGGTTGATGTTTTTGAACCTCAATAGATGCAATTTTTCAGACGACGGCTGTGAAAAGTTTTCTGGTGAGCTTACCTAACTTGCTGCAGTTGAAAATGTTTTTTTTCCTTTACGTAAAACTCTTCATTTCTCTGGTGTAAATGACCTTTTCCTCGCTCCTTTTCAGATTTAATTCATTTGAAGATATTAAACTTGGGCATGAACAACATAACAAACTCTTGCTTGGTCCACCTGAGAGGTTGTCTAGCTTTATGTTCCTCTTCACCATATAGTGTTGTCAGAGAAACGACTGCTGATTGCTAATAAAATGAATTACCTTCTCAGGTTTGACGAAGTTGGAGAGCTTGAACTTGGACTCTTGTCGAATTAGTGATGAAGGATTAGTACATTTATCAGGTGATTGCTACATGTGCTTTTTTGCTCTTATCATGGATTATCCGATATTTAAACTTAGTGATGTGGTTTAGGTATGCTATGTTTAAAATCTCTGGAGTTGTCCGACACCAATATAGGAAGCCATGGACTTCACCATCTCTCTGGTCAAACATTTTCCCTTCCTCCTTCCATTTTGTATCTTTTGTGTTCGTTGGTCCTATGCGTGCAGATAATATAATGTCTGTTGATTGGCGCATGTATGTGACTATGTATAGGTTCGTCAAAACTAGAGAGCATAAACTTGTCATTCACTGTTGTGACCGATAGCGGTTTAAGGAAATTATCTGGTTTGACATCTCTCCGGACATTGAATCTGGATGCACGTCATGTTACTGATGCTGGTTTATCTGCAATTGCGAGTAAGTCATTCCAAAGCGTCCAAAACTGCGACTGTCAACAAGCTATTTGCCATTGTGTGATGTGGTTACAGGTTCCCTCGCGTAAAATCTAAACTGCTCTGACTGTTCTTGTTCTAGATTTGACTGAGTTGACTCACCTCGATCTCTTCGGTGCTCGTATCACAGATTCTGGAACAAATCACCTACGAAGTAAGTTTGTAATATTTAATTTCATCCTATCCTTAGATATCTGCCTCAATATGCTCTCCTTCCAATACAGACCTGAAAAAACTACAGTCACTTGAAATATGTGGTGGTGGATTAACCGATGCTGGTGTCAAGAACATAAAAGATCTTCCATCCCTCACTCTCCTCAATCTATCCCAAAATTCCAATCTCACAGACAAAACACTGGAGTTGATTTCTGGTAAGAATACAGCTCTTGACCAATCAGACAAATCATATATGTACTGAATCATGAACCATGGTCTCTATAACCCGCAGGATTGACTGGCTTGATCTCTCTAAACGTTTCAAACTCACGAGTATCGTCCTCAGGACTACGTCACCTGAAGCCATTGAAGAACCTGAGGTCTCTGACCTTGGAGTCGTGCAAGCTCTCTGCTAGTGATATCAGGAGGCTTCAGGCGACTGATCTGCCGAACCTAGTCAATTTCCGTCCTGAATAAAATGATTTGCCGAAAAGGCAGATTCACATGCACTGTAAATAGATCGATCTCTTCTGGTCTTTAGACAAAGAAACTTATTTATATCGTCCACACCTATGCTCTTCTTCGAAGTATTTGCAGAAGAAACTGTAAATAAAGCTTTCCGAGCTACGGTTTGAGAAAAGCGTCTTCGATTCACTGTATGTCATCAGCCTTTGAGATTTTTTTGGGTTTGTTTATTTATTGAAGTGAACCGAACAAAACTGTCAAAGGAGACATAACGTTTGTAAACATAATATCTGTCTGTATTATATGAAAGTAAATATTTTCTCCAGAAAGGAATATCTATGTGAATATCAGATGAGGAAAAGAGACGGAAACAACATGACTCGCTGCATTTTATCCAACTTTACTACTGAATTACTTTGAATATATTTTACAACTAGACATGTTAGAATCTCTGGGTCATAAATCACTCTACCAAAAAAACAAAAGAAACTAAATAAGACTTTAAAAAAGAAAAAGGGAATTAGAGAGTAAGGTCACTCTCAGATGAGATCATCTCTGTGGCTGATCAGAGGCAGAGGCTCCACCGGCAGATGCAGTACCCGCCCCGCTAGCTGACCCATTCTCAGACGGTGGGGTGACTCCCCATTTACCTTCCGACTCCAACGGTTCAAATATATGAACTCCTCCGTCTGAAAGACCAACCGCAAACATGTTTGGTTCTTGCGGATGAGCCGCAATCACCTGTGGATGTACATTCGAATTGCTGCAAAATTGAATAAGGGGAGCATTAGAATGTAAAAAAAAAGATCTTTCCAAGAATTTAAAGATTCCTCTGAAAAACTCTTGAGATTTCTCTGTTTACCTGAGACTAGCAGGTAGATACGCAGAAGGGTTGACCCGGCAACGCAATCTTAGATTTGCAGAGCTAAATACACAAACCGTTGCATCCATAAAACTTGCGTAGACCAATTGGCTATCGCATGAGAATGTGGCATGAGTGATCGGGGCTAATGATTCTCGTACGGCCCACTAAAACAATGCGATCATCAATCATCTTTCTTTCAAATGCAATAAATCTGGGATCTGTGAGACAGAGGGGACTATAACTAAATACCTGTTTCATGCATTCGAGCTTGGTAGTTTCGTAAATAGCAAGCTGTGTCTCGTGCACAACAAGGAAGTGAGCTTGATCTTGATGGAATTGAACACGCGTATCTGAAGGTGCAGAGTTTTGTCTTCCCTGTGGAAGTGGTAGAACCTTGCTTCTCTGCTTCTCCCATCCATCTGTGTTCCAAACACAAAGCTACAGAAAAAACAGAAGCAGTTAAAAAAAAACTATCCATCTGTCTTCATCGATTATCAATATATATATGTAAAGATACTGTAAGGTGGAAACCTGGGCATCTGCTCCAGACGAAACCAAAACGTTTAATACATTGGAGAAGGCAAGACCAGTTATCCTCTTTGAGTGACCTTTAAGTTTACTCTTCACCTGCGCGAGCAAACCAAGGAACTTGTTGACCATCATATAAACAAACAAAGCATTGCTTCTTTTCTATATTCTTCTCTGGAGTTTTCGAGTCATTACCTCATCAACACGGACGTTATAAATCTGAATCGTACTATCATCCATTCCGATAGCAATGATATTGTTGTCTTGAGGATGAAAAGCAAGAAAAGTTTGCAGCAGGCGGTGGTGGCATGAAAGTAGCCATTGTCTGTAAATTATTAGCCAATGATGGTCAGTCAAAATGCACACGCAAAACATCAAACCGTAAGCGCCTGGGTGTTCTTATTACCTTAAAGGTCATCATGTTGAATAAAGAGATCTTTCCTCCGGAGGCTGACATTACATATGAATCATTCTTAGATAAAGCAAAACAAGGTACAGCTTCTTCAGGATTGGTCTCAGCAACGTCGTTAGTCATGAGGATCCCACTTGCTGGTTGCCATTGCTGAGGTGGTAAAGAAGCTGTTGCCTACATGAATGAATTACGGAAATTGGGATGTAGAGATCAGTGATACTTCTCACTTTTGACCTAGAGAGAAAGAGAGAGAGAGAGTCAATTTAACCTTTCCAGTTGCATTACGGTCATTACGCTGCCATTTCCATAGAAGATGAATAGCGTTTGATGCCAAAGCCAAGATAGCGTTTCCAGAATTCGTGAAAATCAATCTTGATATCTGCATGTCATTTATCCTCAGAAAAAAACAAATCTCTAACATATATACGTACCCTAAACGTGGCTCAGAAACAGAAACTGTATATTTATTTACCTTGGCGACTCTCAAATTTTCAGGGAGTCTCAGTGACCTGCACTGAGAAGGCTCACTGACTTCAGTAAGCTTCCATATCTTAGACTTATCATTTAATTCTTCTGTAATCACTGGCTTCACATCCACCATATTCCGCGAATCTCCATTCTATTAAAGGCAAGAGATGATGAACGATGGAAAGATAAAATAAAAGTGAGTGAAAGAACTAAAGAAAGATAGTAATTACCATTCCCTGGATGGAAACTACATTGGCTGATCGATCAGGGAGTCCAGCACTCGTTGCAGCAGCTGCTGCTGCTGCAGCAATGCTGTTTATTGCAGGCTGTAAATGTAGAATGAAGTGTTAACTAAATGCTACAACTGGGCGTTAGAAATTTAAAGCCTAGCTTAGATTTCAAGTACCTTGGAAGATTCAGATGATATGTTCTCAAACGTATGCAATAGCCTTAGACCATCTGAGTTTGCCATAACCTTGATCACATTCTCGTTTCCAGACACGGCCAGGAGAGAGCCTTCCTTGTTAAACCGGATACGCGGGCTTGCCTAGTTTAATATTAGAAACGCAATATAAGAAGAAATCCAAGAGAACATCTGAAAACATTTCGAATTAAGTTTTCTTTTCCACGTACCTGGAGGCCTCCATCACCATCAATGGCAGTTAAAAGCTGTACAGTGTCCATATCCCAGAACTTAATGGAGAAATCGTCACCCGCAGCTAGATAACGGTTTTTCGTTGTATCAAACTGCACAACACCAAGAGAACGCTTGTTGAATCCTTGATAAGTTCTTTTAACAGCTCCTTCACTTTCATTCCACTCAACAATGAACGACTCTCCATCTTTACTCGTTCCACAAGAGAAAAGCCTAGTTCCATCGGCACTATAAGCCATTGTAGTACACCAGCGACCCGGAGCATCATAGTCAACTCGGGAACCCATATTATCATACAACCATGCCTTAATTTTCCCATCAAGAGCTGTTGAGAATATGAACTTCTCGACAAGAAGAATACAACAAATCATAAAACTAATATATGTAATGGAAGAAGGAAAGGAGATCAATGGATAGCTAATTTTACCTGAATGTTTTCCTTGTAGTGAGGACAGACAGAGTAAACAGGAGCTTCATGACCTTCAAAAGTATGCCTTTTGACACCTGTTGCCGCGTCCCAGACCTTGATGGTTTTGTCATCACCACAGGTTATTACACATAGTTGCTTGTTTGGAGTCGAGAAAGCAATATAATTCACACCACCGACATGAGCATCAATCTGAAAAAAGACCATATTACAAGATAATCCTTAAGGAAATTTGAATGTCAGAAAGAGAGGCTTGTAAATCTTATAAGACCTCAAGATGCTGCCTCATGTCTTCACCTCCGTGATAAGAGTATAGTTGTACAATATGTCTCGAGTAAGCAACTCCTGCAATTGAGAACGTTGGGCTGACATATAAAGTTCAATTCATGTGATGATTTAAATTTTAAGGCGAGTTCTTTACCAAATAAGGAACCATCAGGGCTCCATACCACACGGTTGACAGAGACGACAGGTTCTTTCACCAGAGCAGCCTGAAGATGCAAATATTCAGTAACTGTCGATTCATAATATATACGAACAATTATGTTTTGTTGTTGCAATGCATAGGCACCTGCAAGGGCATTGAACATTTACTCAAGTCCCAAACTTTGAAGGTCTTCTGTACTAATCTTTCCCGAGAACCAACTTCCCAGAGCCCTATATCCCCTACATTTGTACCAACTGGTACAACAACACAATGAAGTTAGAAGGTCGATGATGATCATAATTAATTACATGAAAAAACATACACAGAACAAGAAACAAACCTAGAAGCAGAGTCTGTTTGACTGGATGAAAGTCCATGCTCATGGGAGATGACCCCTGAGTCAAGGTTCGTGCAACTGTCTTGGGCAAGTCATCAGGTGCCTTGAAAGCAGGAGTATGACCATGAGCCTGCCCTGGAAATGACATCGGTAACATGTTTACACCTAGATTCATTTCATCAGAGATTCCCATAGGCCTTGTCCTTTTTGTGACATGTTCAGAATCTGCTGATGGGTAGTCTAAAGCAGCATTAGTTGGAGGCGTTCTCGGGTGCTTCAATGCCGCTACACCAAAAAAGAGAGGAGTAGAGGTCCATTGTAAGCACATTGCATCGCACAAATTTTCTCTGAAGAAAAACCCATTGGGTAAGCACGTCGTACCTGAGATCGATGGACCACCAAGTGCAATAGCTCCTGCTGAGACAGCTGGATGTGGAACAGATGATGGACTAGACATCCAACCAGCAAGAGGCGTTGGAACGGGTGATGCAGTTGGTTGAAATGGCTGGAGACATAGCGACAGTCAAACACTTGGCCTCAGGACAAGAAAAAAAAAAAAAAACGATAGTAATAATCACCCCATGTGCGCCTAGAGGAGGAAATCCTCCAGCTTTTGGTAATCCTCCAAGCAATGGATTGTTCACAGGTGACGGAGCCCGTGCGCCATTTGGAGGGCCACATGAGTGATCCACAAAAAGAGTCTTTATATCTGGGTTTGGCCTTGGATTTTTACAAAGCTGATGCTGCCAATTTAAGCTGTGAGTTATGCAGTAACAAAAGGTTGAATGAGTTAATATGCCAACAACTTGAAGTGAGTAGGACAAAATGGTTAAGGGACAAAGCAATTAACCTCTGGTTGATCAAAGTCCTCAGCCTTGAATTTCTAAGAGTAGGAAACTGCAATTTATCACGGAACAAGGGATTTGCCTCAATCAGCTTTTTGAGTTCCACCAACATGATAGCTCTTGCAGACTTAGTGTCCCCATACTTGGACAACTGTTCATTCTCACTGTAGTTCACCAAACTCAAAACACTTAATCCTCTGCATCGTCTTTCTTTTGAACTACGGCTAAACAAAAAAGTTTTAGACTACTTAATCCTTTATGACTTTACCGGAAGTTCTCTAATGTCAAGAGCTGCGTTATTTCCTTGAAAAGCTCTTCATTAAAAGTTGAAAACACTTTCAAATCCTTCACCAGTATGTCCACAGCTTTGGGACGATCATGCCTACCAAAAAAAAGTCACCAAGTGAATTACAAATCAAAATCTTTTTCTTTTGCTATTTCACTGAATGAAAAACAAATCCTCAACAATTACTTACTTATCCAAAGCCTCGAGATACTTCTGCTTCCTTATCTCGAAGAATATCTTCATTGAGTATCTATTATCATCTACCTTTGTGAAACCAGAGAGATACTTCTCAACTTCATCCCAGTTTCCACTGTGCACCTCATCCTCAAAATACTTCATATTGAAGAAAAACCCAGATTCTTGTTCAAGCCTGAACATAAGAAAATTTACAAAGCAATGCATTAATGAACACAAGAGCCAACAGGTCATTCGATGACAAAATTATCACCATGAGCTTGTAATAAAGCTGGATCGAAGGAGGCGCGTGAAATATACAGAGCAAGACTTACTTGTGAACAGTCTCTTTAAACTTTTCTTCATCGAGAAACTGTAAGATTAAGAACACGAGCTCTCTACTAAGAGAAGACATGGTTCTCTCACTTCCTTAAGACTTTTCTAACTCAGATGCACAACACACAGTGAAACTATGACCAGATCTGCAATACAAATAATGTCGACAAGAAACATAAATGACGGAAACGAACTAAAATCTGGGTTCCGAGATTATGGAAATTAAAACGAAAAGGAACTTAAAATTGAATACTTATAACTAGAAATTGAACCTATATCTGAAAAATTATCCAGAAACTTCGCATCTCTGCAGATAACGAACAATTAGGATTTTTAGGTCTTCCTGGAATTGGCGATGGAATTAAATAGCTTAAAAAGAGAATCTTTTTTACTACATGAAAAAAGCAACATAATTATCAGAAAGGGGGGCAAAAATATAAAGCAAAACCCAGAAAAAAAGCTAGGGCAAAAGGATAAAATTAAAAATCTGAAAATAATAAACTCGAAACAGCTAGATTCCATTAACAGAGGCAAAGGTAGAAGCGTGAAGCTTACTTACCATGAAGGAGGAAAGAGATCGATGAAGACCAGAGACGAAGAAAGAGGTGATGGATTGATTTTTGGACTCTTTTTCTCTCTACCGAAAAAAGGAAACGAAAAAAAAAAAGGTTCTTCTTTTTCTCTCTCTGTAGCGAAGGGGTTTTCTCTCTCTTTGAAATATATATACGGACATTAAAACTTGCAGAAGTGGAGATTTTAATAAGAGAAGGTGACAGATAATTGGATGCTGATATGTGATGTAAGCGATCACTCAAAGAAAAGTTAATTACAATAAGCAGAAGTGATAAGCGGATTTACTTATCCCTACGAGTTAATCGGCTACATTTCTCGACGTTATCGGCTCGGAATATTATTTGCCAGCTGTACTCAACGGACCTATGATCCTCTACATCGCAATGGGTTTTACGCCCTTTCTGGAAAACCGTCGATTTGTGTAAGATGGCGCGGATGAGAAAGATCTAACGGGTAGAGTCTCATTCAATGTGTCAGAGTTGTCTCAAATCCCTCGTGGCACGACAAAGCTTTCCATTTTGAAAACCTTAGTAAGAGTGACCAAAATATGCATAAGATCGGATTTCGTAATTTTTGTTTTAATTTTTTTTGTCAAAACATTTTATCACAATTGGCCGGCGGCGCAGTAGCTATATTCTTACATAATGTATGCAGCATGACTTGATCCTGATTGTACAAATGTGTCTATCTTTAGTAGACTTACCACCCGCCACTAGATTAAATGCAATTTCAATTTGATCCAAAAATTTCAGATATTCGTAAAATTTTGGAATAAAACAAATAATAAAATTAATATTTATTCAACAAATATCAAATAATATTTTCCAAAAGACCGAATATCCGCTCTGATTCATATTTCAATAAATATATATTTAAATCTTAATTATAATATTGTAATATAAATAGTGTTGTGCATATGTATATGGTTAGAGATGAATAAAATGTACCATGTAATTATATGCGGATCTTTGATAAAAAAAGATATCTAAATTTTTGGATATTCGTTCTGTAAGTACCCGTTCTATGCATATTCCTACTTATTACCCTTGAGTTTGACTAATATTTTAGATATACATTAGGACTAAATTGCTCTCGAGCAATACATTATTCAAAAATGTTCAACTCATAATCAGTTTATTTTAATAAATTGTTGAGTTTTGTATTAAGAAAACGATAGAATAAATAATTACTAATGTTTCCGTATAGTATGAAATAATATTTTCTCGTCTAAAATATCATTATAAATTGTCTCTGTTTTTATATAAGTTGTTTTATTTGAGTGTACACTAACTAAATAATTTTCTCTATTTTTTTATATTTTCTAAAAAAAATTATTTTATATTAGTATTTAGTTAAAAAAAAGTAAAGGAAAGTAATTTAAAAGAAAAAATTGGAAAAAAGAATGAAGTGACATCTAATCCCTTCCGTCCAAAGTCTAAACACAACCAGTGTCGGTTCACCATCGCCACAAGTTTAGTGAAACTACATCTTTACATTATTATCTTATATATTGAAATAATAAACAGTTTTATTAGTTATGCTATAAACTTTATAATAAAATTTAACTATGATTTAGACCAACAAATTTTTTACTAAACCTATTAATGTGGTTATATTTGACAATTAAAAGCAATTTCATTGCCAAATCAAAAGCCCTTTCACCATATATACATAAGGTTTAGTTAAGCTAAAGGTTTAACAAATCAATTCATAGCTCGGTGATAAAAGGAGGGTTTGATAGAGGAGTTAGTGTTGGTAATAATCTCTTAGATGCTTATGCCAAGGGTGGGGAAGGAGGTGTATCTATGGCGAGAAAAATCTTCGATCACATTGTAGATAAAGATCATGTTTCGTATAATTTGATCGATTATGAGTGTGTATTCTCCGAATAGGATGTCTAGTGAGGCATTTGAAGTAAGCTCTTGGTAACGTTTGAGGAAGATGACCAAAGTAGGGTTGTTGCTTATTTTTTGGATTGCATTCAATATATATTGAGTTTGCCTTTGAGTATTTTTATATAAGACTTAAAACTAATTTTTGGGTACATGGTTTGAGGATCCATTCGGGTTCTTGATTCGTTTATGGTTATGATTTTGATTTGGTTATTCAGATACATAGATTTATGACTCATTTCTAGTATTATGTCATGAGTGAATTGGTTGAGTCAAAACCGAAGGAAGGAGGAGTATCTTCGTCGTCTATACAATGTCTGATGTTAACGGCTACAAACTATATAGTTTAGTCCATGGGAATGAATGTCTTATTTGAGGTGCATAGAGTTTGGTATGCTATTGAAACATGAACCGAAAGTGAGAAGGATAGCATGGCAAAAGCACTTCTATTTCAATCGATACCGGAATCCCTTATTTTACAAGTTGATAATCTGAAAACACCAAAAGAAATTTGGGAAACAATTAAGTCTAGACATGTTGGAGCCAAGAGGGTTAAAGAGGCTAGGCTAGCTACCTTAATGACGGAATTTGAGAGATTGAAGATGAAGGAGACCGATACAATAGATAGTTTTGTTGGAAAGCTGTCCATTGTAGAATCGAAAGTTGTGATGAAGTTACTAAATAGTTTACCTAGGAAAAAATACATCACAATCATAGCTGCTCTTGAACAAGTCCTAGACTTAAGGAAAACAAGCTTTGAGGACATTGTAGGAAGGTTAAAAGCTAATGAAGAAATAATTAGGGAGGAAGAGGAACAGCTTGAACATGATGAGGAAAGTTGATATATATGGATCAGCAAGACGATAATGGTTATGGACGTGGTAGAGGGCAAGGTAGCCACTGATGTGATCGTGACCGGCTTGGAAGAAGGTGAACCGGAACTAGCTAGGAGGGTCACCCGTGCTAAAACAAGGGAGTTAAGGGAGTTGGCTAAGGGAGCCCATGCTCTCATCGGACTTAAGCAAGAGGAGGCGGAAGAAGTGATATTCACGGTGTCCATTCTCGAACTAGAAGAACCAAGTGATATTCACTAAGGTAGCTACGTGGTTTTTCTGTACTCTTTTCCTTAGGAAAGGTATTGGAAGGAAGGAGGTCCGAACCAAGGGTTTTAACGAGGCAAATTAATCATTTACGATAAGCTACTTTAGTCTATTGCTTTGGAAATAAGGAAATGTTGTGATGTTTTTGACTTTCTTTCAAAAAGAGCTTGTTGTTTTAATTTAAACGATGTGCTATTTTTATCTAGGTTAATTAAAAGCCTAGTTTTCTTTCTATAATTATGGCGAAACCTGGAATTTGTCAGGCAGCTAAGTATTAACGAAAACCTTTGTTTAGAAAAAGAATTGCGAAAATTCTTGTTTGGTTCCAATATCAAATCCGTTCCTCTTACAATCCAGAGTGATTACAAGAGAACTTCTAACCATTAAACTCGTGCATCCATCATGAATTTGAGTCGACCCCAAATCACTCGACTTCGCTTTTCCCGCCTCGGAACCAGGGCGCCCGCGACCTCGTTCCACGACCGCTAGCCCCTCAAATAATTGGCTCTCGGTCCTGCTCTTCCTGTTTCCATTATCGAGCCGCAATGATTCCCTATTTTCAACAGCCTTTGCTTCAGACAACAACTAAGATCTTATCACGTGGTATCAGAGCCAGCTCTGAACCAAAGGCTAAGCAACATCCTTCACCCAATTCTCTTTGCGATTTCTTTAATTTTTCGTGTTCTTTGTGTCGTGTTTCATAATCGAAAATTTGTTAGTCTAAACCTAAGTCACGTTTTTTCCTGTTCTGTTATTGTTAAGTTGATACGTGGATTATTCTTATTGGCTGTCCAATTCATATAGGAAATTAAATCTAGTAGATAATCTTTGTCCTATTCCTATATCGTTTTGGATTCCTAAAGGCTGTCCTATTCCTATTTTGTTTTGGATTCCTTATGCACTTAGGTTCTGGTTTTGTTCTTTTTGTTAACCCCTAAAGAGTATTTTACTCCAGAATTTCGTGTGGCTCTTGCAGACGCAATAGAACTCTCAGCTGAAGTAATCGAAGTCGTGACTCGGCTCATGGCTCAGCACATTAAGGACGCAAACCAATCACTCGCCACAAATCTCTCTCAGCAACTCCAAGAAAAGGTTGACACTTTGCAGAGTCGAATGGAGCAAAAGATAAGGCTACTAGTGAACAAATCTCACTCGACAGATAGTGACGACTCTTATACTCCCAAACCGTCAGAAGCTATACGTATAGCTAAGAGTAAGGGTATTGGTGGACCGTCAGCTAGGAGAACCTCTAAAACCCGGTCATGTTCGAAAGTAAGAATCCAATACTCGTGTTGGGGGAAGGGAAACAATTTTCAACCGACACCGATCCCCACCGAATTTTAATAAAAACGAGCCAAGAGCTCCAAGAACCAGAGCTCCTCGTCCCCACTCTAGAGGTTTCAATGCGTGCAGGACACCGAGTATACATACATCCGTTTTCGGATGATTCTAATGACTTTGTTGCCTCGGAGGTTAGCAGAGGAACCGTTAAGAGAGAAAGGGGTAGAGAGGACGATACATCTCGTCAACAAATCAGCTACCTAAGGGTCAAGTTCCTTCCCTTTCTCGGCACCAGCAACTGATAATACGAGTTTTAACCCTATATCCTACTGCAAGTGCACAACAAACGTAATAGTATTTAGGGGTCAAATTCTTCAGAGAACCAGATTACACTTTCGACTTCTATCGAATCGCAAGCTATATCAATCGAAATCAGAGAAGTAAATACTAACAACTTTAATGCGAATGTAATCAAATAACTAAAGCAATCAGATGTCGAGTATTCATTCAGGAGTTAGAACTCTTGTCAGGGAAACTATTCAGGAACAAATCTGAGCATATTCTTGGCTTGCACATAAATAAAGATAAACGAACTCTCGTTGAATCTACCCCTCTACTAAGAATCTAAAGGTCCTAACTCTCGCTGGTTTCAGATTACAAGTAGGCTTTATCGATTAGGTTCAATTACCCATAACCCAGCCTAGCATCAAATCTCATTGGTAGTGAAGGAATTTCTTTTCTAATCTAGTTCTAATTCTTAACAATCTTCTGGAAAGTTAACAACCTAAAATCATCGACTAGGTGATCAGGCTAATCTATGCATTAAACTCAAGTATTAGAAGGAGAATCATCTATTCATCAATTCTATTTGTTCCCTAACAGTGAATTCTAAAACCCTATAAAACCTAAATCCGATCTAAGATCTACTCAGACATAGAACAATGAATCAAGCAAATCATGATGAACTTGAACTGGAATTGCATTAATAAAGTGAAATAGGATTTAGAAATTCTTCTCAAGTGTGAAGAGATCTTCTTATTAGCTTAAAAACTCTCAAAACTTATGTAAAAATCGTTCTTCAACAACTCAAAGACACCTCTAAAAATAAAATATGAAAAGAGTATTTATAGGTCCCAAAACAAGAGCTGTAAAATCGTGAAATTAGGTTTCTTCGAAGGGAATCGGTCGATCGATCCTTGTGTTGATCGATCGATCGATCCTTGTATTGATCGATCGATCTTTGGATATTGAGTCAATATTTCAGAAGCCAAGTCGTTCTTCAGATCGTGCGCATATTCCTTGTTAAAGCATTAATCGATCAACCCTTGTGTTGATCGATCGATCCTTCCTCTCGTGGAGAATACCAGAAAATGCTTCAAACTTCTCCAAAGTCCACCTTTAAACATGATTCCAACTATGAACATTCTTGACATGAAATCTTAATAAAATACAGACGAATTCTCCAAATACAATCGTAATAATGAGCTCAAAACCGACAAAATATGAGGAACATCAATTCTCCCAGACTTAGCTTCTTGCTTATCCTCAAGCAAAGAGAGAAAGACAATAGGAAAATCACATCTCATCAGACAAATGACTCTCTCCAGATCCTGCATATCAAGTCTAAAATGATCATAAGAATATTACTCATCAAAATCGAGACCACCTTGTACTTCCCCCAGACTTAGCAAACATAGCAATCTCGTGTCACAATTCAAAACAAACAATCAGATTCCCCATACTGATTTCCTAATAAATCTAAGTGCAGTCTCATTCGAGGGAATATCGATCAAGAGGCGAAAAGTTCCTACTTATACTCTCTAGACTACCTTCAATCTGATTCAATCTCTCTATTTTCATAAAACCAATTCTTCCCAGTAAGTTGCTTCATTGGAGTTTCTTTCAGTAAGCTAATTAGTAAAGTGAAAAAGATTACATCATTGGATGTATCCTAAGAAACGACCAATTCACTTTAAAAACTCGCAGCGTCATTGGGATACGTTTACCCTAGGCTAACTTCATGCAAAAACTTAGATCGAGCATCAGAATTTTTGGCTTAAAATGCTTGAAAATGATGAAGAGAGAAACAGAACCAAACTTACAAGGAACATCTTTCATTGAGTAAAGAGAAGGAATATACCTGATGTATTACCAATTCCCTTGACGAGAGGATTAAGTCAGGTTAGGTGTAAAATCAGCATGAAATCCCCTGAAAGTTGAGATGAATGTGCTCTGAAATTGAGTGTTGCTTTGTCTCTAGGTTTTCCAATAGTTTGATCGATTCCTGACAAATGCAGATCAAGCGATGTTAAGTCTAGGATAATGCTGAGAAAATCGAAAATCAAGTAGTCTAATGTCAGTCTCAAAAGCTCAAAATGTAGAAATAAATGAAAGAAATAGTCTGAAAATCGAGAATGCAAAAGAAACAAAACAGAAAAGTAAGTGCTCTCCCCCAGACTTACTTTACACCGTCCCAGTGTAAAAATAAATAAAAAAGAAACAAATGTAGAAAGTAGCCAAGAAGCTACTCAGGACTCTGGCTGTTGCGGTCGCCCGGTGCTCTGCGATGGCGAGGAAAGCGATAATCCATTGGCCGATCATCCTCATCATCAACAACTGCAGGTGCACTCATACAAAAAGAAACTGGGATCCTTCTCAAAGCATCCCAGATGGTCCGCTGAATCGATATCTTCCTCCTCTCATTCTCGACTTGCCACTCTCTAAACTGCTGATCCTTGAAGTCTGGCGAGTAATGAGGTAATCCGAGTTCCTCCTCAGGAAACTCAGGAAGCAGAAACCCAAAAGGTTGAGTAGCTGGAGCTGGAGGTACGAACTGAGTAGAAGTGGAAGCTCGAGCTCTCCTAGATCAGGCGCGTTGTGCGGCTTCCTTCTCATTGAGCTTGCCAAAAATCTCAGGATGCGACAAATCTGGCTTTAACCGATATGATGTGAGGAGCTGGAAGGGTGACATACATCATTTGGGGTGTGTCATCGAAGAAAGTCAACAACTTCTTCTCCAAAAAGTACCCAAATCTGGCCAAGGCAGCTGTATCGATCAAATCAATCCGCTACACAATTTCTGTCTGCCCGAGATCTAATCCATGAAACTAGAAAATCGCTGTCAGGAGACTACCACTCAGCTCAACCACTCCCTTCCTCGGGTCACCTCTGTACTATGCTTGATCATCTCATTAGCAAATAGATACCCTCAGTTGATGTTCAAAGGAGGACATGTAGCATAAGTAGGATCTTGGTAAATATCCGGTACCAAATGAGAGATGGACTCGTGCAAGTACTCCAGCTGAGATTTAGTGACACTGCCTGACTCTTCCTTAGCTAGAATGGTCGACCCGATGTGCTTAGCAACTATCCCAATAACAGGATTCCTGATGTGAGTAAGCTTTGAAGACTTACCGTGATACCCATATCCAGACATCAAGTACCACAATGCATTCTTTAGAGGAGAGTTCTTCGATGGTTTCTGCCCCACTGCATACTCATCAAAACCGTAAATCTGGCACAACTCCCAAATGGTGATCGTATAGAGAGCTCCTCTATATAAGTATGTGAGGTACTGAGAGGATCAGCGCACATATGTAGATTACATGTCGCTATGAACTGCCTCACGACCTCCGGGTACAGTGGATAAGCATCAAAACAGAACTTGGTCATACCAAGATTATCCAGCAGCTGAGTAACATCTTCGAGAATCCCCATCCGATGCAATGTCTCACGGCAAAGAAATTCGTTAGAATCAACGTGTTAGTCAGGAGTTGATCATAGAAGCTTTCATAAAAGCTCTTCCAACCTTCTCCTTCCTTTCTATCCTTATGCGCTGCCGTAGTTCTGACAAAAGAAGGAGTATTCCTGCCAGCCACATTATCAACAAAGTATGTTTGTTCTGGTCTCGCCAACGGCAAACACTCACCAAGCTGTCCGTGATCTAGGTGTATCGTCATGTTATTGCGACGACTGATCGCACTGAAGATTCGAAGATACTCAGACCTTCTTTGTATGTTCCCTAGGATTAGAAGTTGATGTTCGAACCATCGACAATGAAAGAACAGAGACATAACCAAAAAAATGAGTTTGTGATCGAGAAAATTCACAAGAGTTTGAGATCCTAGGCATACAAATGATTAGTGGTCCGATTGCTTATTCAATTAAACAAGATCAACATCCAGCAATGCATCAATCGAACTACAATATCAAAATCAAGCCTAAGTATCTCGAAATTCCTCTAGAAATTCTCGTTCATCCTAACAAACAATCTCTAATTGAAATTCAATGATCCAAACAGCAACGGGGTGTCGAATTCATGTAAGAATAAGGCATATACATCAGTTAATCAATGGAAATCAACAAGAAATCAAGTTCCCCTTTACCCAATTCAACTTCCAAAATCGGACAAGAATTTCAAATTTAGAGGATATACCTTTTCTAATCGAAGTAATGACCCACAAAATCAGATAGATGATGAAATTATATGCGGATTAGGCTTTTGAATCGTCAAAGAAGGATTAAAAACGAGATATAAATTGAGGTCTGAAAATTTTCAGAATAGTATTTTCGCAATTTTAACCGTTCAGCGTGTTTAAGAAGACGAACCTGGGTTAAGGATCGATCGATTCTTATGTTGATCGATTGATATGTGCTCTCGCGAGCAGAGAACGATCGATCCTTACCTTCTAAGTCGGGCAAGGGATCGTGCGTAGCTTCTTATTAAATAGCTCGATCGATCTATCATTTTCATGTCATGCTCTGGATCGTGCGGTCTTCTTGCTCGATCGATCCATCTTTTTCATGTCGTGTTCTGGATCGTGTGGCCTTCTTGCTCGATTAGTCGGGCTATGCTTGTTCGGTCGGGCTACAAATCATGCGGTCTTCTTGCTCGATCAATCTCTGAGTGCTCGGTCATGTAGTGGATCGTGCGCAAACCTACTATGTGTATTGATCGATCGATCATTGAGTGGATCGATCGATCATTGATTTCTACAGCTTCCTAGTTTGAACAAAAAAAGAAAAACGAAAAACAAACTACCTAATAGTGGGTTGCCTCCCACTTAGAGCTTTTTTATAGTCATTAGCTTGACCTGAATGCCATTCAGACTACCTAATAGTGGGTTACCTACTTTGAACCGCTTGAGTGAGGTTCGCTCACTCCTCAAACACTAATCTCCTCGATGATGAACTTCTTCAACTGTCCATCTTTCTTGTGGACTGTCCTTCCTGAAGCATCCATCAATGCAACAGTTCCATCCCGACATATCTCCTTGACTGTGTAGATTCCAAAGTATCAAAATCAAGACTACCTGCAAAAACTTTGATAACAAAACCTTTAACATCATAGTTGCAGAATTTGTCAAGACGATAAAGGATACAAGTGTCATTATGTTCAGCTGAGTCTCTCTCATGTTCACGGAACAACTCATACTCCTCATCACAGTCTTCTTCACCATATACTGCAACCTGGGTTAATGATTTAGTGCTCAATTGCTTCCCTCCATCATCTCGAATCATCCCACAGAAACGACTCGATGAAGCTCGAATAGGATATGAAACATCCTTGTCCACGTTCTGCAACACAACTCTCTGACTTAGGAAATCTAGCTTAGCACCAGCTGTGTTGAGGAATGGCCTTCCCAATAAGATCGGAACAACTCATTCGCTTACCATTTCAACAACTGTAAAATCTGTAGGGATCTTGCAATTCCCAACCAGAAGAGTGAAGTCAACAAGTCCTGCATCTCAAAAAGAAACCGATGAGTGATGTCCCTACATTAATTCAATACTGAGTTTCTGCATAGTCTCCAAAGAGATCACATTGATATTAGCTCCAGAATCACACAAGGCATCGCTGAAAACTAGTTGTCCAACCCGACAAGGTACAATGAACTCTCCTTGATCTTCTATCTTCACCAGCTCTTTAGGGTATGGAATAGAAGGGTTGTACTTACTCTCAACTGAACTCCCTACTTCAGAATTGACCATATTGCAAGATTCCTTGGGATTCTTCTCAACTTTTCCATGTAAAGCTCCTGGTAGACATTTAATAACCTCGACAGTCTGAGCAACTTGAGTGTCTAGTTTCCTAATATGCATAGAAACTGACTCAAACTTCCCATCAGGTCATTGTAGATGTTGTCCATCTTAGCATTAAGCTTGTTGGTAGTCTTTTGTTGCTCAACAGCAAATTGCTGAATCAAGGCCTTAATCTCTTCGTTTGACGTTCCTGAAGTTGCTGCTGAAGGCTGTTGCTGCATCGGCGGTGGTACATAAGGCTTATATTCCATCTCTAACCTGAATTCTAAATGAATGGCTTCCCCTGAAAAGGTGATCTTTGAGGCAATGTGGGTGCTGGAAAAGTAACATCCCGAGGGTTTTCGACGTTAGTACTCGTGTAGGAAAGATAGTTCTGGTTTTGCTCCCTGTTCTGCCAGTTAACATAATCGACCTCCCTTTGGTCTTTATAACCAACCGAATCATCTTGAACCTGAGCCACTTCTCTGATGTCCTCAACTTGATTCACACTCCTCTAATTACCCTGAGTTGCTCGGATCGGAATACCCAATAAGCTGAGGTTTGATCTCATAATCATTTCTCTCAGTCGCAGGAGGTAGTTGAGCGATTTTGATAGTAGGTGTGTGGAGTGTCCATGTCACCTATCGCTCTACGTTGAGCAGGCTCTCGTGCTCTCCTAATCTCAACAAACTCTCTCTGCAATTGCTGTACCATTGTGGCCATATCCTACGGATTTTGTGCTTGATTCTCTGGAGGATTCATATTCCTAGCTCTTCGGTTTTCTCTTTTATCCTTGCAAGCTCTTGATTATCCAAGTTGAATAGATTTTCTGAACCTTGACTTCTGGTCATACACCTGAAAACGAACAAAAACGAACAAAAAGAAAAACGTAAGTGACGATATATACTTGAAACTGTAAATAGAAAATCAAGAGGCAACAAATGGTTCCCCGCCAACGGCGCCAAAAACTTGATAACACGAGTTTTAACCCTCTATCCTACTGTAAGTGCACATCAAACGTAATAGTATTTGGGGGTCGAATTCCTCAGAGAACTAGATTACACTTTTGACTTCTATCGAATCGCAAACTATATCAATCAAAATCAGAGAAGTAAATACTAACAACTTAAACGCGAATGTAATCAAATAACTAAAGCAATCGGATGTCGGGTATTCATTCAGGAGCTAGAACTCTTGTCAGGGAAACTATTCAGGAACAAATCTGAGCATATTCTCGGCTTGAACATAAATAAAGATAAATCAACTCTCGTTGAATCTACCCCTCTACTAATAATCTAAAGGTCCTAACTCTCGCTGGTTTTAGATTACAAGTAGGCTTTATCGCTTAGGTTCAATTACCCACAACCCAACCTAGCATCACCTCTCGTTGGTAGTGAAGAAATTGCTCTTTTAATCTAGTTCTAGTTCTTAACAATCTTCTGGAAAGTTAACAACCTAAAATCATTGACTAGGTTATCAGGCTAATCTATGCATTTAAACTCAAGTATTAGAAGGCGAATCATCTATTCATCAATCATATTTGCTCCCTAACAGTGAATTCTAAAACCCTAGAATCCCTAAATTCGATATACTCAGACATAGAACAATGAATCAAGCAAATCATGATGAACTGAAACTGGAATTGCATTAATAAAGAGAAATAGGATTCAGAAATTCTTCTCAAGTGTGAAGAGATCTTCTTCCTAGCTTACAAACTCTCAAAACTTATGTAAAAAATCATTCCTCAACAACTCAAAGACGCCTCTAAAAATAAAATAGGAAAAGAGTATTTATAGGTCCCAAAACAAGATATGAAAAATCGTGAAATTAGGTTTCTTCGAATGGCATCGATCGATCAATCCTTGTGTTAATCGATCAATCTTTGGATATTGAGTCGATCTTTCAGAAGCCAAGTCGTTCTTCAGATCGTGCACATATTCCTTGTTAAAGCATTGATCGATCGACCCTTGTATTGATCGATCGATCCTTCCTCTCGTGGAGAATATCAGAAAATGCTTCAAACTTCTCCAAAGTCCACCTTCAAGCATGATTCCAACTCTGAACATTCTTGACCTGAAATCTCAATAAGACACAGACGAATTCTCCAAATATAATTGTAATAATGAGCTCAAAACCGACAAAATATGAAGAACATCAGCAACCCAAAAGCTTATCTCGATTGGGAGAGGAAGATTGAATTGAACTTCCTGGTTCAGGGGACTTATGAGCTCAACAAGGTAAGGATTGTTGTTTCAGAATTTAATGATTATGCGCTTCTTTGGTGGGAACAACTAGGTGTCACTAGGCAGCGTCTCCGAGAGCTCCCCATCACCACGTGGGATCAGCTCGTAGCCCAGATGAGGAGGAAGTTCGTGCCGGGACATTACCAGCATGAGATCTTCAATCAGCTCAGACACCACGTACAATGAACTAAGACTGTCAGAGAATGGGACATTACTCGCGTGACTGTCCGAATAAGAGGGTGTTCTTGTTGCGAGAAAATGGCGAAATCCTTCCTCAAGAAGAGGAAGAGCTCGGATCGGAGCAGGAGGAAGAAGAAGAGGTTGCAGCCGTGGGGGAAATGTTAGTTGCAAGACGGACTTTGAGTGTTCAATTTCAGCCTGACGAGACTTGCCAGCGTGAGAATCTCTTCCACACTCGATGCCTTATACAAGGAAAAGTGTGTAGCCTTATTATAGACGGTGGTGGTTGTACGAATGCAGCAAGTGAGATCATGGTCAAGAAATTACTGCTTAAAAGCAACCCACATCTGAGACCGTATAAGCTACAGTGGATGAATGAGAGTGTGGCTTTGACAGTAACTCAGCAAGATAAGGTCTCATTGTTGTTAGATAAGTACGAGGATGAGGTATTATGTGATGTACTACCGATGGGATCAAGCTATGTGCTGTTAGGGCGGCCTTGGCAATCAGACCGCAAGGTGACATATGACGGCTAGACTAACAAGCACTCGTTTGAGTTCAAGGAGCATAAGGTCACTCTTCTTTCGTTAACCCCTAGAGAGGTCTACCAAGACCAGCTCCAAGATAAGCGTAAAAACAGCAAGGAAGAAGGTCAACCTGTATCCAATAATCTATTCATAAACCATAGCGAAGTCTCTAAAGTTTTAAATTCCGATATGGTTATCTTGATGTTTGTCTACAAGGAATCCCTTGTGACTACTAACCCTTCATCGGAGCTTCCTAGTGTTATGTCTAAGATTTTGCAGGACTATAAGGACGTATTTCCAGAGGATATTCTGCAGGGCTTACCTCCCATACGCGAGATCGAGCACCAAATTGATTTTGTGCCAAGATCGGCTTTACCTAATAGACCCGCCTATCCTACTAACCCGGTGGAAACAAAGGAACTGCAGTGACAAATGGAGGAGCTAATGAGTAAAGGCCATATCCAAGAAAGTATGAGTCCATGCGCGGTTCCCATACTGTTAGTTCCAAAGAAAGATGGGTCTTGGCGGATGTGCGTGGATTGTCGCGCCATCAACAACATAACCGTAAAGTATAGACATCTTATTCCAAGATTGGACGACATGTTCGACGAGTTATGCGGTTCAACCATCTTTTAAAAGATAGACTTGAAGAGTGGCTATCATCAGATTCGAATAAAGGAAGGATGAATCACGTATTAAGACCGTTCATTGAAGACTTCATAGTCGTTTATTTGACGACATACTTATCTACAATAAAGGTTTGGAGGAGCATCTCGAACACGTCCGATCAGTTCTTGATGTTCTTCGTTCTCAGTCCCTCTTTGTTAATCTATCTAAGTGTTCTTTCAGCACTAATGAAGTAGTTTTCTTAGGATTTGTAGTGAGTGCAGATGGTGTTAAGGTAGATAAAGAAAAGGTGAAGGCAATTAAGGAATTTTTGAGTCCTAAGAATGTAGGGAAAGTCCAAAGCTTTCATGGGCTGGTGGGTTTCTATTGGCGTTTCGGCACCATCGCAGCGCCCTTGACGGAAATCATCAAGAAGGACGTGGGTATTGATCAAGAGGAATAAAAGAATAAAGTTCACATTGAAAGTCAACAGAAAGTCAACAGAAAATCAACAGCCGAGATCCATGTACCGAGGTCCGAGGATCGGCGTACCGAGGTCTAAGGAATCACGTACCAAAGGGTCGAAGGTTCGTATACCGAAGGACCAAGGATCATGTACCGGATGATCGAGGGACACGTACCGAAGGTCCGAGGATCGGTGTACCAAGGAAGAACATACCGGATGGTCGAGAGACGCGTACCGAAACTCCGAGGTACGCGTACTGAAAGGGTCGAGGTAGTATGTACCGGATGGTCGAGGCAGTACGTACCGAAGGATCGAAGTGGTACGTACCAAGAGTCCGAGGAAACGTGCCCGAGGGAAGATATCCTCGCACCAAAGGATGAGAGTCATGTCCGAGGTATCATGTACCGAAGGACCAAGAAAACCTTCCCGCGGGAAGCTGATCCACGAAGTGAAGGCCGAGAAGATACGGGTCAATGGTAACACGCGAAAGTCAACGAAATGGAGATTCGTTGTCTTAAGCGTTTTGGATCGACGATCACGAGTGGGACCAGCCTAGGTAGGACCCGAAGATGCCCAGTGACTGTTGGGACTAAAATCCAAACACGTGACTCAAGGCGCTGGCCGAAGCCCGAGACAGGGTCACGTTGCAATCACCTCGGGACGCGATCAGCGGAGGATGACTTCTCTCGGGATTTGCGACTTCTCTCTCATTTCCAACAGTTACATGAACGACGGCTAGGGTTTACAATTGACTTTATGTTTTGTATGTTGGCTATAAATGTGTTGTAAAATCAAAACCTTGATATACACTTTTTCGGAAAAGAAATGTCTCACTCTTTCTCTACATTCTCTACAATCTCTACAATCTCTTAATCCAAATCTTCCGCTGTCTATACTCAAAGATTAACACGGTATCAGAGCTGGGATATTTCTTGCGAAACCTCTAATCCACTCTTCAATCTCTTCAATTCTATCTCTCGAAATTTATTTACACAAACTCAACCTCTTTAGCCGTTGGATAAAAGAACCTCCACCCATCAACAATGAATAATTCAAGACCCCTCGGAGTTCATGTTATTCTCAAAGGCTCAAATTATCTATTATGGGCTAGGAATGTGAAAAAAATTCAAGGTGGACGAGGCTTATGGGAGCATGTCGAATTTGGAGCCACACCAAACCAAGTCACAAATGTGGATGGAAATCACGTGGTGGTTTCCGGCAACAGCAACAAATGGTTTCAAAAAGACCAAGTTGTTATGGCAATTATCCAAAGCTCACTAGATCCACCAATCCATGAATCCCACTTCTATTGTGAAACCGCTAAGGAGTTATTGGAGACCCTCAAGAAATTTTGCGGAAATATCTCAAACTTCACCCGAGTTTTCAAAGCCAAAAAGGCTATTAATGCGCTTACTCAAGATGATTTGGAGTTCATCTTACACTATGGAAAATGGAGAGCTCTATGGGCTGAACTCGAGATGCTAAGGCCAATGACAACGGACCCCGAAATCATTAACAAAAGATGAGAAGAAGACCGAGTATTCAGCCTCCTCTTGACCTTGAGCCCAAGATACAACAATCTAATTATACACATACTCTGAGATGAAAAGCTTCCGGATTTAGACGAAGTATGTGCACGCATTCAAAGGGAAAAAGTAAGCCTTGGCTTATTTGGAGGGATATGAGAACTTGTCTCAGCAAACAAAGGAGTGTTCAAATCGATGGGTAAGAAATTTTTGGTGTGTGATCACTGCAAAAAGAAGGGAAATATCAAGGATAAATGCTGGATTTTGCACCCTCATTTCAAGCCCAATAAGTTCAAAGACAACCTTATGGCCAATATCTCCAAAACAAATGAGAAACAAACCAAGCCGAACAAGGTAACAATGGGCCCTCACCTATGGAAGTAGACAACAGCTTTGCACATTCGGCAACGACACAAGAACAGGAACGCCGTACAAATCTTGACTCCCTCATAAAGTCATTAACTCAACTCAAGGACTCCGGTAAAGCTTTACTTACTCTTAAGACTCTAAAACCTTTAATTGTGGATTCGGGAGCATCTCATCATATGATTTGTGACCTGAATCTCATACACAATATTAAGTCTTCCCTAGGTAATGTCATCATTGCTAATGGCCATAAGGTACCGGTTACAGGAACTGGAGACTTGAAATTTTTTTAGAAAAATAGTGAAGTGTTCATAAAGCCACTAATGATTTAAAGTGCAATGCTATTTTCAGTCCTAATGGTGTTATTTTTCAGGATATTAAAACCAGATCTATCCTTGGGAGTAGAGTGACTCAATGAGGACTTTATGTGCTTGAAGTCACTAAACATTCTTCTACTTTACGCAATGCTTTAAATTCTATAGTTGCTAGTAGTAATGAAGCCATTTGGCATGCTAGATTAGGACATCCTCATAGTAGGGCTCTAGAGTTAATGTTACCAAGTTTGTCATTTGATAATCGTAAATGTGAGGCATGTATTCGTGGCAAACATTGTAAGGCTATCTTTTCGAATTCAACATCTAGATATGAGAAATGTTTTGAATTAATCCATTCGGATGTTTGGACCTCACCTTGCTTATCTAGAGAAAATCACAAATACTTTGTCACATTTATAGACGAAAAATCAAAATTCACTTGGCTAACTCTCTTACCTTCAAAGGATCGTGTCTATGATGCATTTGTAAACTTTCACACTTATGTGACTAATTACTACCAAAGTAATGTGAAAGGTTTCCGATCGGATAATGGTGGGGAATATACAAGTCAAAGGTTCAAGCAATACTTAACAAAGAATTGAATTGAACATCAAACAAGCTGCCATTACACACCTCAACAAAATGGTGTGGCCGAGAGAAAAAATAGGCATCTCATGGAGGTGACCCGATCCATAATGCTTCAAACAAACGTTCCAAAACGTTTTTGGAGTGATGATGTAATGATGGCTTGCTATCTTATAAACCGAACTCCGACAAGAGTACTTAAGGATAAATCCCCATTTGAGGTACTTAACAACTCAACTCCATCATTTAATCACTTAAGAGTATTTGGATGTGTGTGTTTTGTGTTGGTTCCGGGAGATCTTAGGGACAAGTTGGACGAAAAGAGTGCAAGATGCATGTTTGTAGGCTACTCAACTACACAAAAGGGATACAAATGCTACAACCCAAGTAAAAGGAGGATAATGATATCTAGGGATGTCAAATTCCTTGAAGAAAAGGGGTTCCATGATTTGGATAATTGGAATGAGGTTAAGGATTTGGCACATACACCACTTAATAGAGCCGAGGGGCTTCAGCACATACTAGAAGGTCTCAAGAACATGAATAATCCGGGAGAAAATAAAGGAACCGAGGAAAGTTTAATACAAGAAAGATCCTCAGAAGAACAACCAAACACAAGCCCGGAGAAAGATCCGAGAGAACACCTCAACCAACCGGATTCACCTCTTAGCATGCGTCCTGAACAACTTACTCAAAAGGAGAATCCGTCGGCAGCATTACGTGCACTGCAAGCAAATGTACCTCCTATGGAAACTACCGAGGAAGAAATCAATGACCAAATAGTTCATCCTCCCTTAAGAAGAAGTACTAGGCTCCGGAATACCCGATTACGTACACCACAAGCAAATGTGCCTCTTATAGAAACTACCGTGGAAGAAATCAATGACCAAATAGTTCATCCGCCCTTAAGAAGAAGTACTAGGCTCTGGAATACCCGAGGATACTATAACAACCAAGCTATAGCTCATCCAATACAAGCGGTATTTTATCTTGACCTTTTGCCTAGTGAATATCAATCCTTTCTTAGCAAAATCTCCCTTGAACAGGTATCAACCAGCTATGATGAGGCAAAAGAGCACAAAGTTTGGCGAGATGCGATTGACGATGAATGTGGAGCTATAACAAGGAACCACACATGAGACGAGGCTGAACTACCTCCAGGGAAAAGAGCAGTTACATCTCGGTGGATATTCACCATAAAATACAAAAGCAATGGTGATATTGAGAGGTACAAGGTCCGATTGGTCGCACGCGGCTTCAGCCAAACTTATGGCCAAGATTATACCGACACTTTTGCCCTGGTAGCTAAGTTGCATACGGTACGTGTGGTCTTATCCTTGGCCACCAATCTTGAGTGGGGTATATGGAAAATGGATGTTAAGAACACCTTTCTACAAGGCGAGCTCAAGGAAGAAGTCTACATGTATCCTCCTCCCAGCCTTGAAAATATAATATCTCCGGGGAAGGTGCTTCGGTTGAGGAAGGCTATATATGGTCTTAAGCAATACCCAAGAGCTTGGTACCACAAGTTAAGCTCCACATTCAAATATCGTGGGTTCATTAAGTCGGAATCCGGCCAAACCTTATTCAGCTCACATGGGCCGAATGGAATCATTGTCATCCTCATCTATGTAAATTACTTGATCATCACGAGAAATGACAAAGACGGTATCTCATCTACTAAATCTTATCTTCATTCCATGTTTGATATTAAAGATCTTGGTGAACTAAAATATTACCTAGGAATAGAAGTGTGCCGTTCTCCAAAAGGCCTCTTTCTTTCACACAGGAAATATGCTCTTGATCTTTTGAGTGAAACAGGAAACTTAGGGTCTAAACCTGCCAAGACTCCTCTTGAAGAAGCCTACAAGGCCACTCGAAAGGGGGAGAAAGATGACACACCATACCAAAATGCCTCACAATACCGACGTCTTGTACGGAAACTTATCTACCTAACTATTACAAGAACGAATATTTGCTATGCCGTAAATCAAGCAAGCCAACATATGCAAGTACCCTCGGTGTATCATTGGAGCTTGGTTGAAAGGATACTAAGATATCTTAAAGGTAGCCCGGGACGTGGGATATTGTGACGCGAATTGGGCCGGTGATCGGAATGATAGGAAATCTACAACGGGATATTGCACATTTATTGGAGGAAACTTGGTAACTTAGAAGACAAAGAAGCAAAAGGTAGTCTCATGCTCTAGTGCCCAAGCAGAATATAGGGCAATGAGAAAGCTCACAAACGAAGTAACATGGCTAAAAGCACTTCTCAAAGACCTCGGAGTTGAATCAAACAAACCGATCATCATGCATTGTGACAATCAAGCCACATTCCACATTGCAACCAACTCGGTGTTTCATGAGAGGACCAAGCACACTGAGATAGATTGTCATAAGGTTCGAGCAAAAATTGAAGAAGGAATCACTCTTCCGTGTTATACCAAGAGTGAAGATCAATTGGCCGACATATTCACTAAAGCCGCAAGCCTTAAGGTGTGTGACCACATCCATACCAAGCTTGGGCTTGTGGACCTTACAAGACCTTGATCGAATGTCCCTTTTCCCGAGGAATGCACACTCTTTTTCCCTTGGATGAGTTTTATCCCATGAGGTTTTATCTCCAAAGTTTTTAATGAGGTGCAAGCCTCGGGTCTTCCAAGTTTAACCAACATGTCCATGCTAGGCTAAACTTGATGGGGAGTATTGATCAAGGGGAATAAAAGAATACAATTCACATTGAAAGTCAATAGAAAGTCAACAGAAAGTCAACGGCCGAGATCAATGTACCGAGGTCCGACGATTGGCGTACCGAGGTCCGAGGAATCACGTACCGAAGGGTCGAAGGTTCGTATACCGAAGGACCAAGGATCACGTACCGGATGGTCGAGGGACACGTACCGAAGGTCCGAGGATCGATGTACCGAGGTCCGAGGAAGCAGGTACTGGATGGTCGAGAGACGCGTACCGAAGCTCCAAGGTACGCATACTGTAGGGACGAGATAGTATGTAACGGATGGTCGAAGCAGTACGTACCGAAGGATCGAAGTGGTACGTACCTAGAGTCCGAGGAAACCTGCCCGCGGGAAGATATCCTCGCACCAAAGGTCGAGAGTCATGTCCGAGGTACCATGTACAGAAGGACCGAGAAAACCTTCCCGCGGGAAGCTGATCCGCGTACTGAAGGCCGAGAAGACGCGGGTCAACGGTAACACACAAAAGTCAACAAAATGGAGATTCGTTGTCTTAAGCGTTTTGGATCGACGATCACGAGTGGGACCAGCCTAGGTAGGACCTGGAGATGCCCAGTGACCGTTGGGACTAAAATCCAAACATGTGACTCAAGGCGTTGGGCGAAGCCCGAGACGGGGTCACGTTGCAATCACCTCGGGACGCGATCAGTAGAGGACGACTTCTCTCAGGATTTGCGACTTCTCTCTCCTTTCGAACGGTTACATGAGCGGCGGCTAGGGTTTACGATTAACTTTACGTTTTGTATGTTGGCTATAAATGTGTTGTAGAATCAAAACCTTAATATACACTTTTTCGGAAAAGAAATGTCTCACTCTTTCTCTACATTGTCTACAATCTCTTAATCCAAATCTTCTGCTGTATATACTCAAAGATTAACAGTGGGGTTTCAATGGGGCGACGCCCAGGAAAAGGTTTTCCTAGCCTTGAAAGAGAAGCTTATCAATTCACCTCTATTAGTACTTCCTAATTTTATATAAACTTTTGAAATTGAGTGTGACACTTCTGGTATAGGAATTGGAGCTGTTTTGATGCAAGATAAGAAACTCGTGGCATATTTTAGTGAGAATTTGAGAGGTTCCACTTTGAACTACCCAACTTACGACAAGGATTTGTATGCATTGGTTAGAGCACTTCAAACCTGGCAGCATTATTTGTGGCCTAAGGAGTTCGTGATACACACCGATCATGAGTCACTTAAGCATCTCAAGGGCCAGCAAAAGCTTAACAAAAGACATGGTCGATGGATAGAATTCATAGAGAATTTTCCATATGTCATTAAGTATAAGAAAGGTAAGGATAATGTAGTGGCCGATGCATTATCCCGGAGGTACTCTCTAATTGTTACCTTAACCGCCAAGTTAATCGGATTTGAACATATCATTTACCTATATGAATCCGATTCTGATTTTTCTGAATGTTATGCGAAATGTGCTAAATTTGCTTTTAAGAAGTATTATAGGCAAGATGGATATATGTTTTTCAGTAATCGGCTGTGTATACCCAAGGGGTCTGTCCGAGAATTGCTAGTTAGGGAAGCTCACGCAGGTGGTCTTGCTGGGCATTTCGGAGTAACAAAGACGTTACTAGATCTGCAAGGACATTTCTATTGGCCTCACATGAAGAAAGACGTCTAAAAGGTTTGTTCTAGGTGTGCGGTATGTAAACAAGCTAAGAGTAAGGTACAGTCTCACAGTTTGTATTCTCCTCTACCTATACCTTCTCACCCTTGGACGGATATTTCTACGGATTTTGTGATAGGTTTACCTCGAACCAGAAATGGTAGAGACTCGATTTTTGTGGTTGTAGACAGGTTTAGTAAGATGGCTCATTTCATAGCTAGCCACTAAACTGATGATGCAGTGAGTGTAGCTAACTTGTTTTTCAAAGAGGTAGTAAGACAACATGGGATGACGCAGGTTATAGTATCGGATCGTGATACCAAGTTCTTAAGTCATTTTTGGCGAACCTTATGGGCAAAGTTGGGAACAAAGCTGTCATTCTCAACAACTTGTCATCCGCAAACCGATGGGCAAACCGAAGTAGTGAATAGGTCACTATCAACACTGCTGCAGACTATGGTGAAAAGCAACCTTAGGTCATGGGAAGAATGTTTACCGCACATTGAGTTTGCTTATAATCATGCTAAGCATTCTTTTACCTTATACTCTCCTTTTGAAATCGTTTATGGTTTTTATCATAGCTCCTCATTAGATTTGATTCCTTTGCCCTTCAAAGAACAACATAGTTTGGATGGCAGTAAAAAGGTTGAACAGGTTCTGAGGATTCATGAGAAGGCTAAGGAGAACATAGAGAAGAAGACTAGACAATATGCTAAACATGCAAACAAAGGGCGTAGGGAGCTAATACTCGAAGAAGGCGACTTGGTGTGGATTCATCTAAGGAAGGAGCGGTTCCCGGAAAAAAGAAAGAACAAGCTCATGCCGCGAGTAGACGGACCATTTAAAGTCGTCAAGAAGATCAACAACAATGCCTACCGTATTGACTTGCAAGGGAAGTATAACATTTCTGACGCTTTAAATGTTTCTGACTTGATTCTGTTTGTTGCAGATTCGGATTTGAGGACAAATCCTTTTCAAGAGGGAGAGGATGATGTGATCGTGACTGACTTGGAAGAAGGTGAACCAGAACTAGTTAGGAGGGTCATCCGTGCTAGAACAAAAAAGTTAAGGGAGTTGGCTAAGGGATCCCAGCAAGAGGAGGCGGAAGAAGTGATATTCACGGTGTACATTCTCGAACTAGAAGAACGAAGTGATATTCACTAAGGTAGCTAAGTGGTTCTTCTGTACTCTTTTCCTTAGGAGAGGTATTGGAAGGAAGAAGGTCTGAATCAAGGTTTTTAACGAGACAGATTAATCACTTACGATAAGCTACTTTAGTATATTGCTTTGGAAATAAGGAAACACTGTGCTATTTTGGCTTTCTTTCAAAAATAGCTTGTTGTTTTAATTTAAACGATGTGTTGTTTTTATCAAGGTTAATTAAAAGCATAGTTTTCTTTCTATAAATATGGCGAGACCTGGAATTTTTCATGCAGCAAGTATTAACGAAAACCTTTGTTTAGAAAAAGAATTGCGAAAAGACTTGTTTGGTTCCAATATCGAATATGTTCCTCTCCCAATTCAGAGTGATTACAAGAGAAGTTCTAACCATCAAACTCGTGCATCCATCACGAATTTGAGTCGACCCTAAATCACCCGACTTCGCTTCCACCTTCACTTTTCCCGTCTTGGAACCAGGGCGTCCATGACCTCGTTCCACAACCGCTAGCCCATCAGATCTTTGGCTCTCGGTCCCGCTCTTCTCGGTTCCAATGCCAAGCCGCAACGATTCCCTCTTTTCAGCAGCCTTTGCTTCGGACCACAACTAAGATCCTATCAGCCACAGACGAGGAAGAGGTAGAGGTCGAGGCCAAGGTAGTAACAATGGAGAAAAGAGAAAGGATTTTTCTCAAGTTATTTGTTATTGATGTGATAGAAAATAACGCTTTGCTAGTAAGTGTCATGATCGTTTGCTTAAACTTCAAGAGGCTTATGAGAATGATAAGGATGAGGAGGACGAGACTCAAGATAGTTATGAGTTATTCATGCATGAAGTAGTGTTGCTAAACGAGAAAAACGTTGATCCAAAGAAGTTTGAAACAAACGATGACAAGATACATTGATAAAGGAGCTGGTAACCATATGTCGGGTGTAAAAGATTTCTTCTCTACCCTTGAGGAGACAATCTCGGGAAAAGTAAGGTTTGGAGATGATTCCTGGATTGATATTAGAGGAAGAGGTTTGATAAATTTCTGATGTACTAATGGAGAGAAGAAAGTCCTAAATAACGTGTATTACATACCGGGTTTGAAAAGCAATATAGTTAGTCTTGGACAAACTACAAAATCGGGTTGTGAGATTAAGACTAAAGGAGAATATCTATGTCTTTATGATCGAGAAGGAAAGATGTTGATAGAGGCTTTAAGATCAAGGAACCGACTCTACAAAGTTCACATGGAGGTCGATGTGGAAAATTGTTTACAAATCGAATCGTGTGATGAGACAACTATATGGCATGCTAGACTTGGACATGTTGGTAAAGGTACTTGGTTACTTGGTAAACAAGCTAGAAAATATTTTCCGAAAACTACATTGTTTCAAGCACAAAGGTATTAGAATTGATTCATGGTGATTTGTGTGGACCCCTGACACCTCCTACCCCAGCAAATAATAACTATATTTTTGTGCTTATTTATGATCGCTCTCGGTTTATATGAAGCATTCTCTTGAAAGAAAAAGGAGAAGCTTTTGAGAAATTCAAGTATTTTAAGTCTCTTGTTGAGAAATAAACCGGATTTAATATCAAGATTTTAAGAACAGATAGAGGAGGGGAGTTCATGTCACATGAATTCAAATTGTTTTGTGATAAAACCGGAGTTCAAAGAAACACGACAGCTCCGTATATTCCTCAACAAAATGGAGTTTTTGAGAGAAGAAATCATACTTTGATGGAGATGACTCGAAGTATGTTGAAACACATGAATCTACCGAGATTCCTATGGGGAGAGGCTGTGAGACATGCTTCATATCTCATAAATAGGATATCTGCACGAGCTTTGAAAGATCAAACTCCATATGAAGCTTACAAAGAAAGAAAACCAAGACTACAACATCTAAGAATATTTGGTTGTTGAGGGTATGCTAAAATAGAATGTCCTCATCTTAAGAAGTTAGATGATCGTTCTCGGATGTTGGTACACTTAGGGATAAAGCCCGAAACAAAAGCATATCGATTGGATGATCCTATAAACCGAATGATAGTTGTTATTCGTGATGTTGGTTTTTGATGAAAACAAAAGTTGGACGTGGAATGAATCAGAACCAAAGGAGATTTATGTAGCTCAAGATGTGATAATAAGTGAAGACTTCATGACAAGAAACGATCTCACTAATGAAGAGATCCCATCGAAGAGGAGGAAGAAAGTATAACCGAGGAAAATCAAGGGTTATTTCTTCGAAGATCTTCTAGGGAAACAAAGAAGCCAAGTTACTTGGAGGATTTTGTTCTTCTTTGTGAGCATGAGAGTGTGTTTATTTTGTTGCTTGTTAATGAAAAACCCTGCGATTTTGGAGAAGCAAGTAAGTCACAAGTATGGATTGATGCTTGTAAGGAGGAGTTAAAATCGATTAGAGAGAATGAGACTTGGACTCTTGTTGATCTACCATATGGAGTAAAGACAATAGGGTTAAAATGGGTTTTCAAGGTAAAAAGAAATTTGGATGGTAGCATAAATAAGCACAAGGCTAGACTAGTTGCAAAAGGCTATGTTCAAAAATATGGTATCAATTTCGAAGAAGTATTTGCACCGGTTGCTAGAATCGAGACTATAAGGTTTATCATTGCCTTAGCAGCTACAAGTGGGTGGGAAATAAATCATCTTGATGTTAAGACAATGTTCTTGCATGGAGATTTGAAGGAAGAAGTCTATGTCACACAACCGGAAGGTTTTGTGATCAAAGGAAAAGAAAGAAAAGTATACAAATTGAGTAAAACTCTTTATGGGTTAAAGTAAGCTCCAAGGGAATGGAATGATAATCTGAATCAAATTCTTAAGGAGATCAAATTCACTAAATGTACGAAGGAGGCCTCGTTGTGCCGAAAAGAAGTTAAAGGACGATTCCTAATTGTTGTCGTATATGTGGATGATTTATTGGTTCAAGTCCAGATATGATCAATGAGTTTAAAAGAGGTATTTCTAGTAGATTTTAGATGAGTGATCTTGGTAAATTGACATATTATCTAGGAATAGAAGTTATACAAGAAGAAGTATGTATAACTTTAAGACAAGAAAGATATGCCAAGAAAATACTAGAAGAAGCCGGAATGAAGGATTGTAATGCTTTTCACACACCCCGCTGGAATATGGTTCTAAGTTCTCGAAATCTCAAGAAGAGAAAAGTATCTATGATAAAGAGTATCGTAAACTCATTGGTTGTTTAAGGTACTTGATTCATACACGACCGGATCTTGCCTTTAGTGTTGGACTGTTGAGTAGGTATATGCAAGACCCTAAAGAGTCTCATGGTTTGGCACTAAAGAAGATTCTAAGATATGTTCAAGGAATATTAACCCACAGACTTAGGTTTCTTTGAGGCAAGAAAGAAGGTTTGGTCGGTTATAGTGATGCTAGCTACAATGTTGATTTGGATGATGAGAAAAGTACAACTAGACATATTTTCTACTACAATGGATGTCTGATAAGTTGGTGTTCTCAAAAACAAGAAATTGTAGCCTTACCATCATACGAAGCCGATTTTATGGCAGCAACTAAGGCAGCAAAACAAGCCATATGGCTCCAAGAACTTCTAAGTGAAATAACCGAGAAAGAGAGTAAGAAGATTCGGATTATGATAGATAATAAGCCAGCCATCTTGCTTACTAAGAATCCAGTTTTCCATGGTCGGAATAAACATATTCACAAGAGGTTTCACTTCATTAGGGAATGTGTAAGTAATGAACTAATCGAAGTGGAGCATGTTCACGGAAATGAACAAAAGGCAGATATTATTACCAAGCTTTGGGTAAGAACAAGTTCAAAGAAATGAAATAGCTCATAGGAATTCAAGAGATTAAGAGTGAAGAACGAATCAAGCTTAAGGGGGAGAATGTTGTTGATAAGCTTGAAGGAAATCTTCTTGTTGAAAGATATTCCTTAGAGACAGCTTAAAGTGTAAGTTATCTTAGGATTAGGAAAAGAGTTTATTTATGAGTTATCTAGATATAATCATAGTTGATTTTCTTATTGTATTTTGTTTTAGTGTGTCTATATATTGATGTCAAAGTTGTGACATTAATCAAGAAAGAGAAATACATTGTTAATGGTTTTTGGTTTTGGGCTATTTTCCAAAGCTTTTAATATAAAGAAGTGTTGTTCTTATTTGTTTTTTAAGATCGCAATTGTCTCATTAAACTATACACTGCACAAGGTATGCGTTGCTTTTCCATCTTTGTTAACATGAAGAAACAAGATTTTGAGTGTAGCACATGAGTTTATATGATGAACACATTTTTGAATTGTAAAGGATAAATATATAAGAACATAAATAAAAATACAACTTTGATACCGTGATATAATCATAAACAGAGATGAAGTAGAGCCGAGATAAAAATTTCTCCTTAATTCTTTTAAACGCCTATAGTGTGCCAGCTTAAAGTGTTCAAGAATCTGAGGATAAAACCACTTTGGTTTCTCTCATCTCACAACACTCGAGAATAAGAGCTAAAGAACTCTAGATTCATGTTGTACTCTCAGACTCAATAGAAGAGAAGAAGATGAATAGGATTGTGATCTTTTGTAGTTTCACAAAATAATTATAATTAATCTTGTGTTGGTTCAAATGAGAAGATGAATCACTTGACTATTTAACCAAATTTTCTACATAAGAAAAAAGAGGAGTTATGAGAATTGATTCTCAACATTTAAGTCATTTATTTCTCTTTGTCATGAATTCTTTTGTCGTTAAAAAATTCACAATTAAAGAAGCTATAAATATTGTTGATTTTTCAACATTAAGACAACTTTACTTCTCATTCAAACTTATTTTAATTTTGACATCTAGTCATTTTGAAGTTCTAACAATTCCCACATGAATATAAATGACTCTCAATATATGATGAATAACTAGAAATACTCTACTTAACTAGAAAAGACTCGGCAAGACTTAACTAAATGACTTTTGAGAGTACAAGCAAAAAAAATCATTGTATTTGATATGGTAACATTTTCAGCCTTACCACTCATTTTCATAATTGTTGGATTTACTCTACCAGAAGGTGAACATGATGTCTTGGATCTCCCAAAATTTTGTGTAAACCTAATCAACAACTATTGCACAACTTCATTTTCTCATGGAACTAGGTTCCCTACTGTGTTCATTTTGACCTTGGAAATGTCTGGTTCATCATGAGTAAATTTAGAGAATATAACCTTACCTTCATTCCTCCTAGAAAAGACCTCATTTCACATTGATTAGGTGATAATCCATTAGATTGTTATAAGAAGTATCATGCAGTACTTCGTGTATATCTTAAAGTTATAAATTTGAATCATTAAAAGCAACACTTATCATGTATACATACACGAAGCATTGTACATCATCTTCCTAGGAACTGGGAAGAGATTAAAATCTCTCAGTGTTTTTAGTAAATTAAGTTTTGTTCTTCCTTTGAACCTAGTTCGTGGGATCTGCAACCACATAGGTGGGGTTTCCATCAAACATCATCTTTAATCATAGGTTTAAACTCATTTCTCTCGATGATTTTACAATTTGATCTCTTAACAGATTGTTAGTAAATTGATGTGCTAGGTTGTCATTTGACTTTTGACTTAATGTAATCCATTATAATTACTTTTCTTGAGATAAAATATCTTCTTATCGAATTTACCATATAAAATATTATTCATTGTCCGACCGATAGCCATATTGCTACTGTAGTATCGAGATTGGTTATCTAATATAAAAATATATAATTTTTTTTTCACCTTAGATACCAGAATCTATACACTATTCAATGAAAATATAATCAACAATTTTAGGTCCAATTTTGACCTATTTAGAACGTGATATAACCATTTTCATGAAGCACCCCCCCCCCCCCCCCCCCCCCACTTTCAAGTACTTTTTCGAAGTTACTAAGTACCCCCCACACTTTCAGATATATATAAATATATGTCAAGTTACTAGAAAATTCTCAATACATTTAGGAAATTGAATGTAATTGGTTTGTGGAACCAAAACACAATCAATTTGAACCAGAATTAATCTTGGTTTTTTAATTTATTTATAGAAAATTAAATTGAGCCGGTTTGACCAGGATTGACCATGGGTACTAAAGAAATCAGAGTAAACAAGGTTCACTTGATTTGAACCCGAATAAATAAAAGAAATCGATTAAAACTGAGCTCACTTAATTTGAACCAGAAATTGATTATGCTGAAACAAAACTTGGTTTAATAATATGTTTAAACAAAACTTGGTTTAATAATATGTTCTCTCATCTGGCAACACTCGAGAATAAGAGCTAACGAACTCTAGAACCATGTTGTACTCTCAAACTCAATAGAAAAGAAGGAGATGAAGAAGATTGTGATTACTTGTAATTTCAAAAAAAGAATTGTAATTGTTCTTGTGTTGGTTCAAATGAAAAGATGAATCACTTTGTTTTATAACCAAATATTCAATATAAGAATAAAGAAGAGTTATGAGAATTGATTCTCATCATTTAACTAATTTATTTTTCTTTGTCATGAATTTTTTTATTGTTACAAAATTCACAATTAAAAGAGATATAAATATTGTTGACTTTTTCAAAACTAAACACTACAAGAAAACATGTTATATTGTGACTAAAAAAAATTGACAAAACTTTTAGTCAATATAAGTATGACTACAAATCTATCAATTCTTAACAAATTAAATATTTGGTATTTGAATAATCAAAATATTTTGACCAATCAATATATTATCAAAATATTGTGTCTATTTTTTTTACGGTAAACTAGAAAACAACTCAACTTTGACCATGATTATAATCATAAATTGGTCCAAAAACAGTTGTTTTGATTAATTTTTGATCGAATCTAAAGAGTCAAAAATCGTTGGAAATCTATGTTGGTTAAAAAATAAATCAAAACAACTATTTTTGAACCAATTTATGATTATAATCATGATAAAATTTGAGTTGTTTTCTATTAGTGAAGACTTAACTCGATTATTATTCAAACTTACTTCATTTGAACAACATAACAAACTCTTGCTTGGTCCACCTAAGAGCACCTCCATTAGTGGATCTAATGGAGGTTCTTAGGATAAAATTAGTATTAAAGTAATGTTTAGATGATATTAAGTAGTAGATACGTATCTAATTTTAGGATTTTAAGAATTGGTAAGAAATGCCTACGTGGCGTGCTATGATTGGTTGTATACTGTTTAGGAATGGAAAAAGAAGGGGTTTGGTGAGTTGGTCTCATATTTCGCTTTTCGTTTATTTCCTCTTCTCTGTCGCCGCTCTGAGGCGATTTGGAATCCTCGACTCTTCCTCCTCTCCTCCTCCCCTCGCGAAGCGATTTCCGGCTTGGTGGTGTGGTTAGGCGTTGAAGGCTTGGCTCTTCTCCTCGGAGGGTATGGCATGTATGTCGGAGCTCAAGGTAAGGGTCGCGATTTCCATTATTAGGGTATATGTAAATCAATTTTATGATTTCAAATGGATGTTTTTAGGATTTGATAAGAGGAAGTAATTAGGGTTTCAATTAAGAGGATGTAATTAGGGTTTCAAATTTTGGATTTGTAATGGATGATTTTAGGGATTTTATCGCATGGATCTAGTTTGGGTTTTGTCAATCTTAAGAGTTGTGTGATTAGTAACAGATTTGTGATCAAGATGTCTGTTTTCTTATTGTTTCATGTTCGGAGCTTACGTTTAAGGGGATGTTTAGTACTCTTCCTAAGCCGGTTGGTGGCGAAGATAAATGACTGGGAAAAGACTGCTTTGCTCCGTCATTGGTAGGATTTCTGGATTTCTTTTTCTTTTTCGCTCTGTATGTTCCTTTCAAAGTCGAATTCCTGCTCGTTGTTGATTTTATCACATGTATTTACCTCTGTAGTCTAATGAGTCATTTCTTCAAACAATTAGATTACAGATGTTGTTGGAGGAAGAATAAGGTGGAGGAGGTATATTGAGCATCTGATTGGTTCCCTTTGCCATAGCGAAAGAACATTACGAAACATGGAACCTCTTCTATTGCAGGTATCAATTCTCTTATGAATTATGTCTGTCTTGGTCAGGCTTTGGTGACTGCAAGCAAAGTGGTCAAACTTATTGCCCCTTATATAAAATTAACTCTATTTCCAAAAAATTTACAGGTTGCATGGAAATTTTCACAGCAATGAGCTGATATCACAGTACATTCTGGAGGTTGAAGTTAGACATTCTGACGTAAAGGCACTCATAGTGGATACCTCTTCTTTACGTTCATTTTGGCTTCACACTGAGAAACAGCTCAAGCACCTGGAAGAAAGTGTTAACAATGAGATTTACCAGCTTGCAAAATGTGCAGTAATGGATGAAATTGCAGAAACTAACAAAACCTCTCTCGAAGAAAAGTTGGTAGTAGATGCTAATACAGAATGTGAATCTGAGAACAGTGGAAGAGAAGGTGAGTTAGCTCTATCTGAAACAACTCTTCATTCCCATGACTTAGCTGATGTGAGCTGCGATGGATCTCCCACTAACTCTGGTCCTCATCCAGCTCTGCAGTCTGATGCTATGCCTTCAACTGAGACACTTCAGATTGTTGGCTCCTCAGCTGTGGAAGATATTGACATGGATGTGGATATGGAGGTTGAAGAATCAGTTCCAATGTCTTCTGCTCAAGTGGTAGATGATTCTGATGGTATTATTATGAAAATGTTCATGGTACAAGTGAATTTGCTCCTTCAACAGCTTGTGTCGTTGAAGCTTACTATGATTTCAATGGTGCTGCTCTGCTGTTTCCTGTCATTAGTACTGCAGAGTCATCGCTGCATCACACTAGAGCTGGATCTGCTAATAACAATATTTCAAGCAATTTCTCTACAGCTGTAGAGCCTTGTACCAAATCCAATGAATCTGCTGAGATGTATATTATATATATATATCTGGTTTTTTAATTTTAAAATAAATAAAAAAACACATAAGAGCTTACCATTGGACAACACAATTTTACATTTCTAAACATAAGCATCTAAACTATTTTTAATTATTAAAATGACACTAAGAACCCCATTAGGGGTTCTATACAATGGAGATGGTCTAAGAGGTTGTCTATCTTTTTTACTATGTTCCTCTTCACCATATAGTGTTGTCAGAGAAACGACTGCTGATTGCTAATAAAATGAATTACCTTCTCAGGTTTGACGAAGTTGGAGAGCTTGAACTTGGACTCTTGTCGAATTAGTGATGAAGGATTAGTACATTTATCAGGTGATTGCTACATGTGCTTTTTTGCTCTTACCATGGATTATCCGATATTTAAACTTAGTGATGTGGTTTAGGTATGCTATGTTTAAAATCTCTGGAGTTGTCCGACACCAATATAGGAAGCCATGGACTTCACCATCTCTCTGGTCAAACATTTTCCCTTCCTCCTTCCATTTTGTATCTTTTGTGTTCGTTGGTCCTATGCGTGCAGATAATATAATGTCTGTTGATTGGCGCATGTATGTGACTATGTATAGGTTCGTCAAAACTAGAGAGCATAAACTTGTCATTCACTGTTGTGACCGATAGCGGTTTAAGGAAATTATTTGGTTTGACATCTCTCCGGACATTGAATCTGGATGCACATCATGTTACTGATGCTGGTTTATCTGCAATTACGAGTAAGTCATTCCAAAGCGTCCAAAACTGCGACTGTCAACAAGCTATTTGCCTTTGTGTGATGTGGTTACAGGTTCCCTCGCGTAAAATCTAAACTGCTCTGACTGTTCTTGTTCTAGATTTGACTGAGTTGACTCACCTCGATCTCTTCGGTGCTCGTATCACAGATTCTGGAACAAATCACCTACGAAGTAAGTTTGTAATATTTAATTTCATCCTATCCTTAGATATCTGCCTCAATATGCTCTCCCTTCAATACAGACCTGAAAAAACTACAGTCACTTGAAATATGTGGTGGTGGATTAACCGATGCTGGTGTCAAGTAACAACATAATCATAAAAGAAATGGATCACAAATCGTTTTATGCAGCATCAAATGAGACTAATTCAGCATTGGGTTCCTCAATGTCTCAGCCCATCAAAGTAAGTCAAAGGAAGATGTCAAGTGAAAGTGATATTCAACCAAAACCTGCAACATCAACCACCCTCTGCAAAAGCTTCTGCATTACTCTGAAAAACAGATTTGGATTACTGCAAGATCATGATTGTATTGATAAAAAGACAACATGTATTGCTGTATAATCCTAGGTACTTAGAGCTTCTATATAAACCTCTCTTTGTATCTCAAACATCTTATCTTGAAAAGAAATACAAAAGTTTTCTGCAAAGTTTCAAAGTCTTATTTTGTTTTCATGGTATCAGAGCTTCATTAACCTTAACAGGTACAATGGAAGCAGTCTTCGATCCTTATCCCTTTCCAAGTCATGTTCATATCATAAGTTCAGTTACCATCAAGCTAACAGATCAAAACTATCTGTTATGGAAGCCTCAAATAGAATCTCTTCTCTCAAGCCAAAAGCTTATGGGATTCGTCACAGGAAAAGAAGCAAAACCGCCAACTACCATCTCTATTCGCCAAGGAGACACCTCAACAAAATTTCCAAATCCAAAGTTTGAAGCCTGGGAGTGCACTTGGATCTTTGGGACTCTCTCTGAAGAAGTTCTGGGAAATGTAGTCAGCTTCTCTACATCTCATGAAATCTGGAACTTTCTTGCTGAAAACTTCAATAAGAGCTCTCTGTCAAGAGTTTTTGAGCTAAGAAGAAAGCTTCAGATGATGACCAAGAAAGGTAAAACCTTTCTTGAATACTGCAGAGAATTCAGAGTTGTGTGTGATCAACTCAGCTCCATTGGTGAACCTGTTGATGAATCTATGAAGATCTTCAACTTTCTTACTGGTCTTGAACGAGAATATGATCCAGTGTGTGCTGTTATTCAACACTCTCTGACCAAAAGTTCAAATCTTTGCTTTAATGATGTTGTCTCTGAAGTTAGTGGCTTTGACTCAAGGCTGCAAACCTATGAAGAAGTCACTCAGATTTCTCCTCATATGGCATTTCACAGTCACAAGGTAGACACTGAAAATCAGTGCTTCTACAGTTCAGCCAACAGAGGACGAGGATCAAACTCTACAAATGGTAGTAACAGAGAAAGAGGAGACTATTCTTCACGTGGTAGAGGATTCCCTCAACAGGTCTCTTCGCAGTCTTCCAATAACAACAACAACAACAGTTCCAGGCCCATTTGTCAGATATGTGGCAAAACAGGTCATACGGCTCTAAAGTGCTGGAGTAGATTTGACAATAATTATCAAGGTGATGAGCTTCCTCAGGCTCTAGCAGCTCTTCAAGTTTCTGAAAATTCAGGAAGAGAGTGGTTCCTAGATTCTGGTGCAACATCGCACATTGTTGCAGTCCCTGATAAACTCACAAATGCATCTCCATATCATGGCACTGAGAACTTGATGGTTGCTGATGGTAATTCTCTACCCATCACTCACATTGGATCTAGTAGTCTCTCTGTTCCCACAGGTAGTTTACTACTTAATGATATCCTGGTTTGTCCATCAATCCAGAAATCACTATTATCTGTTTCTAAGCTATGTGAGGATTACCCTTGTGGTGTTTTCTTTGATGCTCATAAGGTGTGTGTTCTGGATCTGGAAACAAAGAAAGTACTCACCCAGGGACCAAGACGTGAGGGGTTGTACGTGCTAGAGAACCAAGATTTCAAGACCTTCTACTCATCTAGACAACAATCCACCTCTGATCACATTTGGCACCATCGTTTAGGTCATGCAAATCAACAGGTTCTTCAGCATCTACAAAAAATCAAGGCTATATCTATAAATAAGAACAACACATCCTCCATTTGTGGACCTTGTCAGATGGGGAAGAGTTTAAGTTTACCTTTTTCTTTATCGGATTCAGATACCTATGAACCACTAGATAGAATTCACTGTGATCTTTGGGGTCCTTCCCCTGTTTCTTCTGTACAAGGATTCAAGTACTATGTGATCTTTGTGGATGATTTTTCAAGGTTCAGTTGGTTTTCCCTCTTCGCTTAAAATCAGATCTCTATGGTGTCTTCTCACGTTTCAAAAACAAGTTGAAAATCAGTTTAACAAGAAGATAAAAGTGTTTCAAAGTGATGGAGGTGGAGAGTTTACCAGTAATCTGTTTGTATCTCACTTGAAAAATTGTGGTATCAAACACATGATTTCATGTCCTTACAAACCAGCTCAAAATGGAGTAGCTGAGCGTAAACATAGACATGTAGTGGAACTTAGCTTGGCTATGCTGTTTCACAGTCATGTTCCTCTCAAATACTGGGTTGAAGCTTTCTATACTGCAAATTACATCATCAATCTATTACCATTTGCTGCTCACAAATTTAAAATCCCTTATGAAACACTGCATCAAAGTAAACCTACTTACTCAGCTCTGAGAGTGTTTGGAAGCACTTGTTATCCTTGCCTCAGACCTTACACTGCTCACAAGCTCGAGCCAAGATCCTTACAGTGTGTGTTCCTTGGTTACAATGCTGCGTATAAAGGGTATAGATGCTTTTATCCTCCTACTGGTAAGGTATATATCACTCGTCATGTCATCTTTGATGAGCAGCAATTTCCATTTACTGACAAGTATCAGCATCTTCAGCCAAAGTATACTACCTCTCTGCTACGAGCTTGGCAAATGGCTGCTTGTTCATCTGAAAATGCTGATTCTTCTTTGAAAAACCCTACCAATGTTGTACCATTACCTCCCACTGTATTGCCATCACCATCTTCAGATTCTGCAGCTGTCTTACCTTCTGTATTACCTGTGCAAGTCACCACAGAAACAGAAGTTGTTACACCTGCTGTGGATTTATCTACTCATATGGAAAATGTTAATGACTCTATTGAGCTGCCAGAGTTTTCAGACAATGTCGAACAGCACATAGCTGACTTAAATCCTGAAGCTCAAGTCACTGACACTGCAACAGCTACAAATGCATCTCTTGAAAGTTCTGCTAATGTTGAACCTATCACAACAAATTTTCATCAAATGGCAGCTTGATGTCAAGTGTGCATTTCTCCATGGTGATTTGCATGAAGACATCTATATGACTCAACCTGCAGGCTTTGAAGATTCATGCAATCCTTCATATGTGTGCAAGCTTGACAAAGCTATTTACGGATTAAAGCAGGCTCCCAGGGCATGGTTTGACAAGTTCAGCACCTTCATCATTCAATATGGCTTTAACTGCTGCACAGCTGACCCTTCTCTGTTTGTTTATCATCATCATGCTGAGACTTTGATATTACTACTCTATGTTGATGATATCATCTTAACAGGAATCATGCAAGCCAATGGACACCATTACCACTAAGGCTTGATAGAACACCTAATGGCAATAATATGTTTCCTGAACCAACAATTTTTAGAAGCATTGCAGGCAAGCTACAATACTTGAAACTTACCAGGCCTGACTTGCAATTTTCTGTCAATTTCATCTGCCAAAGAATGCATGCTCCAACTGTCTCTGATTGGGCGCTTCTCAAACGCATTCTCAGGTATGTTCGAGGTTCAACTGCTTTTGGTTTACATCTCAAGAAATCGAACAATCTCTCTGTTTCTGCATTCAGTGACAGTGATTGGGCTGGTTGTAAAGAGACCAGACGTTCTACCACTAGTTTCTGCACCTTTGTTGGTTCTACTTTAGTTTCCTGGTGTGCCAAACGCCAACCAACAGTATCCAGGTCTTCCACTGAAGCAGAATACAGGGCGTAAGCAGCAACAGCAGCTGAGTTAACCTGGATCTCTTCACTTCTTCGAGACTTACACATACAAAATCCAGGTCCTGCTCATCTTTACTGTGACAATATCTCTGCTGTTTATCTTACTGCCAATCCTTCCCTGCATGCAAGAACAAAACACTTTGAATTAGACTGGCATTACATCCGAGAAAGAGTAGCCTTGGGTTTCATTGAAACCACACATGTCCCTGCATCAAACCAACTTGCAGTCATCTTCACTAAGTCACTTCCTAAGGCAGCTTTTATTCAACTCAGACGCAAACTAGGCGTTGGGATTTCTCCCACCTCCAGTTTGAAGGAGGGTAACAATATAATCATAAAAAAAAGGATCACAAATCATTTTATGCAGCATCAAATGAGACTAATTCAGCATTGGGCTCCTCAATGTCTCAGCCCATCAAAGTAAGTCAAAGGAAGATGTCAAGTGAAAGTGACATTCAACCAAAACCTGCAACATCAACCACCCTCTACAAAAGCTTCTGCATTACTTTGAAAAACAGATTTGAATTACTGCAAGATCATTGATTGTATTGATAAAAAGACAACATGTATTGCTGTATAATCCTAGGTACTTAGAACTTCTATATAAACCTCTCTTTGTATCTCAAACATCTTATCTTGAAAAGAAATACAAAAGTTTTCTGCAAAGTTTCAAAGTCTTTTTTTGTTTTCATCAAGAACATAAAAGATCTTCCATCCCTCACTCTCCTCAATCTATCCCAAAATTCCAATCTCACAGACAAAACACTGGAGTTGATTTCTGGTAAGAATACAGCTCTTGACCAATCAGACAAATCATATATGTACTGAATCATGAACCATGGTCTCTATAACCCGCAGGATTGACTGGCTTGATCTCTCTAAACGTTTCAAACTCACGAGTATCGTCCTCAGGACTACGTCACCTGAAGCCATTGAAGAACCTGAGGTCTCTGACCTTGGAGTCGTGCAAGCTCTCTGCTAGTGATATCAGGAGGCTTCAGGCGACTGATCTGCCGAACCTAGTCAATTTCCGTCCTGAATAAAATGATTTGCCGAAAAGGCAGATTCACATGCACTGTAAATAGATCGATCTCTTCTGGTCTTTAGACAAAGAAACTTATTTATATCGTCCACACCTATGCTCTTCTTCGAAGTATTTGCAGAAGAAACTGTAAATAAAGCTTTCCGAGCTACGGTTTGAGAAAAGCGTCTTCGATTCACTGTATGTCATCAGCCTTTGAGATTTTTTTGGGTTTGTTTATTTATTGAAGTGAACCGAACAAAACTGTCAAAGGAGACATAACGTTTGTAAACATAATATCTGTCTGTATTATATGAAAGTAAATATTTTCTCCAGAAAGGAATATCTATGTGAATATCAGATGAGGAAAAGAGACGGAAACAACATGACTCGCTGCATTTTATCCAACTTTACTACTGAATTACTTTGAATATATTTTACAACTAGACATGTTAGAATCTCTGGGTCATAAATCACTCTACCAAAAAAACAAAAGAAACTAAATAAGACTTTAAAAAAGAAAAAGGGAATTAGAGAGTAAGGTCACTCTCAGATGAGATCATCTCTGTGGCTGATCAGAGGCAGAGGCTCCACCGGCAGATGCAGTACCCGCCCCGCTAGCTGACCCATTCTCAGACGGTGGGGTGACTCCCCATTTACCTTCCGACTCCAACGGTTCAAATATATGAACTCCTCCGTCTGAAAGACCAACCGCAAACATGTTTGGTTCTTGCGGATGAGCCGCAATCACCTGTGGATGTACATTCGAATTGCTGCAAAATTGAATAAGGGGAGCATTAGAATGTAAAAAAAAAGATCTTTCCAAGAATTTAAAGATTCCTCTGAAAAACTCTTGAGATTTCTCTGTTTACCTGAGACTAGCAGGTAGATACGCAGAAGGGTTGACCCGGCAACGCAATCTTAGATTTGCAGAGCTAAATACACAAACCATTGCATCCATAAAACTTGCGTAGACCAATTGGCTATCGCATGAGAATGTGGCATGAGTGATCGGGGCTAATGATTCTCGTACGGCCCACTAAAACAATGCGATCATCAATCATCTTTCTTTCAAATGCAATAAATCTGGGATCTGTGAGACAGAGGGGACTATAACTAAATACCTGTTTCATGCATTCGAGCTTGGTAGTTTCGTAAATAGCAAGCTGTGTCTCGTGCACAACAAGGAAGTGAGCTTGATCTTGATGGAATTGAACACGCGTATCTGAAGGTGCAGAGTTTTGTCTTCCCTGTGGAAGTGGTAGAACCTTGCTTCTCTGCTTCTCCCATCCATCTGTGTTCCAAACACAAAGCTACAGAAAAAACAGAAGCAGTTAAAAAAAAACTATCCATCTGTCTTCATCGATTATCAATATATATATGTAAAGATACTGTAAGGTGGAAACCTGGGCATCTGCTCCAGACGAAACCAAAACATTTAATACATTGGAGAAGGCAAGACCAGTTATCCTCTTTGAGTGACCTTTAAGTTTACTCTTCACCTGCGCGAGCAAACCAAGGAACTTGTTGACCATCATATAAACAAACAAAACATTGCTTCTTTTCTATATTCTTCTCTGGAGTTATCGAGTCATTACCTCATCAACACGGACGTTATAAATCTGAATCGTACTATCATCCATTCCGATAGCAATGATATTGTTGTCTTGAGGATGAAAAGCAAGAAAAGTTGCAGCAGGCGGTGGTGGCATGAAAGTAGCCATTGTCTGTAAATTATTAGCCAATGATAGTCGGTCAAAATGCACACGCAAAACATCAAACCGTAAGCGCCTGGGTGTTCTTATTACCTTAAAGGTCATCATGTTGAATAAAGAGATCTTTCCTCCGGAGGCTGACATTACATATGAATCATTCTTAGATAAAGCAAAACAAGGTACAGCTTCTTCAGGATTGGTCTCAGCAACGTCGTTAGTCATGAGGATCCCACTTGCTGGTTGCCATTGCTGAGGTGGTAAAGAAGCTGTTGCCTGCATGAATGAATTACGGAAATTGGGATGTAGAGATCAGTGGTACTTCTCACTTTTGACCTAGAGAGAAAGAGAGAGAGAAAGAGAGAGAGAGAGAGAGAGAGAGAGAGAGAGAGAGAGAGAGAGAGAGAGAGAGAGAGAGAGAGAGAGTCAATTTCACCTTTCCAGTTGCATTACGGTCATTACGCTGCCATTTCCATAGATAATGAATAGCGTTTGATGCCAAAGCCAAGATAGCGTTTCCAGAATTCGTGAAAATCAATCTTGATATCTGCATGTCATTTATCCTCAGAAAAAAAACAAACCTCACATATATACATACCCTAAACGTGGCTCAGAAAAAGAAACTGTATATTTATTTACCTTGGTGACTCTCAAATTTTCAGGGAGTCTCAGTGACCTGCATTGAGAAGGCTCACTGACTTCAGTAAGCTTCCATATCTTAGACTTATCATTTGATTCTTCTGTAATCACTGGCTTCACATCCACCATATTCCGCGAATCTCCATTCTATTAAAGGCAAGAGATGATGAACGATGGAAAGATAAAATAAAAGTGAGTGAAAAAACTAAAGAAAGATAGTAATTACCATTCCCTGGATGGAAACTACATTGGCTGATCGATCAGGGAGTCCAGCACTCGTTGCAGCAGCTGCTGCTGCTGCAGCAATGCTGTTTATTGCAGGCTGTAAATGTAGAATGAAGTGTTAACTAAGTCCTACAACTGGGCGTTAGAAATTTAAAGCCTAGCTTAGATTTTAAGTACCTTGGAAGATTCAGATGATATGTTCTCAAACGTATGCAATAGCCTTAGACCATCTGAGTTTGCCATAACCTTGATCACATTCTCGTTTCCAGACACGGCCAGGAGAGAGCCTTCCTTGTTAAACCGGATACGCGGGCTTGCCTAGTTTAATATTAGAAAGGCAATATAAGAAGAAATCCAAGAGAACATCTGAAAACATTTCGAATTAAGTTTTCTTTTCCACGTACCTGGAGGCCTCCATCACCATCAATGGCAGTTAAAAGCTGTACAGTGTCCATATCCCAGAACTTAATGGAGAAATCGTCACCCGCAGCTAGATAACGGTTTTTCGTTGTATCAAACTGCACAACACCAAGAGAACGCTTGTTGAATCCTTGATAAGTTCTTTTAACAGCTCCTTCACTTTCATTCCACTCAACAATGAACGACTCTCCATCTTTACTCGTTCCACAAGAGAAAAGCCTAGTTCCATCGGCACTATAAGCCATTGTAGTACACCAGCGACCCGGAGCATCATAGTCAACTCGGGAACCCATATTATCATACAACCATGCCTTAATTTTCCCATCAAGAGCTGTTGAGAATATGAACTTCTCGACAAGAAGAATACAACAAATCATAAAACTAATATATGTAATGGAAGAAGGGAAGGAGATCAATGGATAGCTAATTTTACCTGAATGTTTTCCTTGTAGTGAGGACAGACAGAGTAAACAGGAGCTTCATGACCTTCAAAAGTATGCCTTTTGACACCTGTTGCCGCGTCCCAGACCTTGATGGTTTTGTCATCACCACAGGTTATTACACATAGTTGCTTGTTTGGAGTCGAGAAAGCAATATCATTCACACCACCGACATGAGCATCAATCTGAAAAAATCACCATATTACAAGATAATCCTTAAAGAAATTAGAGAGTTGGCCGAAATGGGCGCTAAATACTTTTTCGAGAGATTTCCTCCAAATCACTGGTATGACTATCAAAATCGTGAGCATCGAAACATATAAATGTTGACTAATCTGGCTAACATTGAACTTGGTAAAATGAAATGGTTGAATACTTGAAAAATGAGATTATTCAGGAATACACATTGAATGCGAAGATTGCTATCTTATAAGACCTCAAGATGCTGCCTCATGTCTTCACCTCCGTGATAAGAGTATAGTTGTACAATATGTCTCGAGTAAGCAACTCCTGCAATTGAGAACGTTGGGCTGACATATAAAGTTCAATTCATGTGCCGATTTAAATTTTAAGGCGAGTTCTTTACCAAATAAGGAACCATCAGGGCTCCATATCACACGGTTGACAGAGACGACAGGTTCTTTCACCAGAGCAGCCTGAAGATGCAAATATTCAGTAACTGTCAATTCATAATATATACGAACAATTATGTTTTGTTGTTGCAATGCATAAGCACCTGCAAGGGCATTGAACATTTACTCAAGTCCCAAACTTTGAAGGTCTTCTGTACTAATCTTTCCCGAGAACCAACTTCCCAGAGCCCTATATCCCCTACATTTGTACCAACTGGTACAACAACACAATGAAGTTAGAAGGTCGATGATGATCATAATTAATTACATGAAAAAACATACACAGAACAAGAAACAAACCTAGAAGCAGAGTCTGTTTGACTGGATGAAAGTCCATGCTCATGGGAGATGACCCCTGAGTCAAGGTTCGTGCAACTGTCTTGGGCAAGTCATCAGGTGCCTTGAAAGCAGGAGTATGACCATGAGCCTGCCCTGGAAATGACATCGGTAACATGTTTACACCTAGATTCATTTCATCAGAGATTCCCATAGGCCTTGTCCTTTTTGTGACATGTTCAGAATCTGCTGATGGGTAGTCTAAAGCAGCATTAGTTGGAGGCGTTCTCGGGTGCTTCAATGCCGCTACACCAAAAAAGAGAGGAGTAGAGGTCCATTGTAAGCACATTGCATCGCACAAATTTTCTCTGAAGAAAAACCCATTGGGTAAGCACGTCGTACCTGAGATCGATGGACCACCAAGTGCAATAGCTCCTGCTGAGACAGCTGGATGTGGAACAGATGATGGACTAGACATCCAACCAGCAAGAGGCGTTGGAACGGGTGATGCAGTTGGTTGAAATGGCTGGAGACATAGCGACAGTCAAACACTTGGCCTCAGGACAAGAAAAAGAAAAAAAAAACGATAGTAATAATCACCCCATGTGCGCCTAGAGGAGGAAATCCTCCAGCTTTTGGTAATCCTCCAAGCAATGGATTGTTCACAGGTGACGGAGCCCGTGCGCCATTTGGAGGGCCACATGAGTGATCCACAAAAAGAGTCTTTATATCTGGGTTTGGCCTTGGATTTTTACAAAGCTGATGCTGCCAATTTAAGCTGTGAGTTATGCAGTAACAAAAGGTTGAATGAGTTAATATGCCAACAACTTGAAGTGAGTAGGACAAAATGGTTAAGGGACAAAGCAATTAACCTCTGGTTGATCAAAGTCCTCAGCCTTGAATTTCTAAGAGTAGGAAACTGCAATTTATCACGGAACAAGGGATTTGCCTCAATCAGCTTTTTGAGTTCCACCAACATGATAGCTCTTGCAGACTTAGTGTCCCCATACTTGGACAACTGTTCATTCTCACTGTAGTTCACCAAACTCAAAACACTTAATCCTCTGCATCGTCTTTCTTTTGAACTACGGCTAAACAAAAAAGTTTTAGACTACTTAATCCTTTATGACTTTACCGGAAGTTCTCTAATGTCAAGAGCTGCGTTATTTCCTTGAAAAGCTCTTCATTAAAAGTTGAAAACACTTTCAAATCCTTCACCAGTATGTCCACAGCTTTGGGACGATCATGCCTACCAAAAAAAAGTCACCAAGTGAATTACAAATCAAAATCTTTTTCTTTTGCTATTTCACTGAATGAAAAACAAATCCTCAACAATTACTTACTTATCCAAAGCCTCGAGATACTTCTGCTTCCTTATCTCGAAGAATATCTTCATTGAGTATCTATTATCATCTACCTTTGTGAAACCAGAGAGATACTTCTCAACTTCATCCCAGTTTCCACTGTGCACCTCATCCTCAAAATACTTCATATTGAAGAAAAACCCAGATTCTTGTTCAAGCCTGAACATAAGAAAATTTACAAAGCAATGCATTAATGAACACAAGAGCCAACAGGTCATTCGATGACAAAATTATCACCATGAGCTTGTAATAAAGCTGGATCGAAGGAGGCGCGTGAAATATACAGAGCAAGACTTACTTGTGAACAGTCTCTTTAAACTTTTCTTCATCGAGAAACTGTAAGATTAAGAACACGAGCTCTCTACTAAGAGAAGACATGGTTCTCTCACTTCCTTAAGACTTTTCTAACTCAGATGCACAACACACAGTGAAACTATGACCAGATCTGCAATACAAATAATGTCGACAAGAAACATAAATGACGGAAACGAACTAAAATCTGGGTTCCGAGATTATGGAAATTAAAACGAAAAGGAACTTAAAATTGAATACTTATAACTAGAAATTGAACCTATATCTGAAAAATTATCCAGAAACTTCGCATCTCTGCAGATAACGAACAATTAGGATTTTTAGGTCTTCCTGGAATTGGCGATGGAATTAAATAGCTTAAAAAGAGAATCTTTTTTACTACATGAAAAAAGCAACATAATTATCAGAAAGGGGGGCAAAAATATAAAGCAAAACCCAGAAAAAAAG
>JAKUCM010000022.1:0-65397 GCA_023374145.1 Lepidium sativum | reverse complement strand
ACATTTGTTAGTTTTTATTATCATAATTTTTAACAATTTAATAGTAGGTAATTACTTATTTACTTATATAGTGTCTCCTTTATAATGTAGCTATAGTTCATATCAAAATATATTCTTATTCAATATAGAATTTTCACATCAAAACTAGATCCGAAATCAGTTCATTTGCACAATCAGAGATCCGTTCATTTCGTTTTTTGTATAAGGCAGCTCATTTATACAATCAAGGATCGAGTATTCTATTTACATTATATATAGAAATTTGGCTATTGGATTGGCCAATCGTGACCTAATATAATTTGTTGTTGACAAAAATAAAAAAAAAACTAGATCCGAAAATGATCCAAAAAACAAACTTTTTAAGAATGTTATATGTGGGAATTTAGCCACATGTTTACCAAAAAAAGATAACATGTTGATAATTATTAAATCAGATAGGAGTTGTGGGACTAGTTACGATTAAAGTCATTTTGTTTTTATATAAATGTGTTACTGAATATATATAATTCATAAAAATGTTTCTTTAGTATATTATAAGATAGCGACGGTTCTTTTTTGAGATCTATTGCAAATGATTGCAATTATTTTTACTCATGTACAATAAAACTTTACAGACTATTAATTTTTATTTATTTTTACTTATTACAAGATACGAACAATCACATATGTACAAAAGAAGAGAAAAATGATATAAAAAATGAAGCAAGTAGCAGAGAATCTGCAACATGACGGTGAGGTTAAACAGTATATTGATAGTATCAATAGAGATTGAATTAGTAAATTCTCTGGTCTCCAACTTCTCTCTTTTCGTTCACACACAGACACATACACAAAACACTCATATATAAACACATATGCACACTGTCACTACTACTTCTCTTTCTCTTTCCTCTTTACTTTCTCTCTATTTTCTTACATATTGACAAGCTTGCGATCTCTCTTCGCAAGATCTGTCTGAAACAGTGAAGAAGAGATTCCAAGGTTTCAGAACAAAAGTAATGTCTCCATTTAAGTACTTGTGTTTTAGAAAGGTACTCTTGTTGTTGCTCTTTTCCATTCTCTTCTCTTGTTCTTCTCTCTTTGCTTCTGTTGATGATGAGCTACAACATATACAACCTTTTCGAGTGAGAAGATTGTTAGTTAAAGATCTGGAATCAGGTGGTGGTGAAGATGAAACCAATCCTCCTCCTCCTAAAAAGAAGAAGCTTACTGGTGCTGGTTCTGTTTCATCATCATCATCAACAACATCTGGAACTAAGAAGAACCAAACCAAGCTCATTAAACCGATCTCTTCTTCTTCTTCCACTAAGAACCAAACTAAACTCGTCAAGACCTCCACGAGTATGTCTCAGAAACTCAACTCCACCAAATCTTCTTCTAATCAAACCAAGACCAGTTCTGAGCTCAAAAAGCTCAATTCCGGAACAAAATCAACAAATTCTACAAAACCCATTGCTTCTTCAATCAAGAAATCAGCAGATCTGTCTAAATCAGGCTCTTCCAAAAACAAAACCACCACTAAATCCCCAAGTTCCAAACTTTCTCCTCCTCCTTCACCTAAGAAAACACCATCCTCTGAGAAATCCACCAAACCAGTGACAAAATCGAAACCGAAGGAGAAAGAAATCAAACCATTCTGGCTCGACGATGAGGGAGACGAAGATTTCGTCAGTGAATTCAGAGATCTCCCAAATAAGTTCCAAAGATCGCTACTTCCAGACCTAGAACGAATCTCAACCACATCCAAAATCTACATCAACAAGGCCAACAAAGAGATCACCAGAAACTTTAAGCCCTATTTCGGCAACAAATACGCATCAACAATAGCTTCTGTAGTCTCATTTATCTTCATCCTCGTCCCTCTACTATTAGTCTCCCTCATTTTCAACCGATTCAAAGCCTATTTCTCACTCCAGAAAATCCTAATCTTCATCCAAATCTACCTCTCGATCTACTTCTCAATCCTGTGCTTATCATCACTCGTCACTGGAATACGAACCACTCAAGTTCCTCTACGCTACATCGAGCTCCACTTACGTTTGCTTGCAGATCCTGCAGACCTTAGGCTACGTCTTCTACCTCCTGCTTCTTCTCATGTACCTCGTTCTCGTGTTCTCGACAGAATGTGGTTTGGGCCTAAAAGTATTGGGCCTGGCCCAAACATTCGTTGGGTTTGCTGTGGGCTTACATTATTACGTGGCGGTGTTTCATAGAGTGGTGCTTCATCAGCCTCCGAAGACGAACTGGAAAATCCATGGTGTTTATGCCACGTGTTTTCTTCTGATTTGTCTGTTATCTAGTGCTGAGAGGAGGAAGAAAGAATATTTGGAAGAAGGCGGTGACGAAGGGAAGAAAAATTGAAAATTTTGTTATTTTATTTTATTTTATTTTAATTTCTCTTTCTCTTTGTATTTTTATATTTAAATTTCGATAGAAATGCTATAGAAATACAATTACTGGTGGGTGGATAGTTAAGACTTTTTACTTCAATTGTTTTTATGAAAAACCGATAAATGTGGTATAAAAGATTTCATAATTTCATTTTCCTATTTTGTTTCCTTGTAATAAAATAAATGAATAATAATGATGATCAATTAATCATGGATCTTAGATCTGAATATATATTTTATTCGTTATAAGAACACCTTTATGTAAGTGGCATTAGCTTAGTAGCAGGTGGTAAATCTATAAAAATTATGCATACTTGCATATGTTGAGATCGAGTCGTTTCGTTTGTATTTGCAAAAATTTGGTTAATGGACTGGCCATTTGTGGCCCAATGTTGATATAAAAAAAACATCTCCATGAGACTATTATTTAGAATCTCTTAATCAAAAAAATCTAATATTTTAATATAATAATTTTTAGTTAAATTTTAATTTTAGAAAAAGATTATGGACCAATAATAAGTAAACACATGGATTGAAAGTCTCTTATTTTTTATATCATAGTTTTTTAAATCTCTTATTTAAGAGACTTATTTCACTCTCTCTCATCTTTTCTCATTACTTTTTATAGTTTATTCTTAAGAAACTTTTATAAAAAATTTATTGGAGGTGGTCTAAGAGGTTTTATCTCTTGGTTCAATTGCTTTTTTGTAGATATTTTAGTTTTTGAGTTGAATTTTTTTATGTCGAGTTTTTCTCTATGTTTTTTTTGTTTAAATGTTATGATTTTTTTATTAGGGTTAGTTTTTGAGATTTATCATCTACTGTAATCAAACTATATATTATATTTTGACTTTGTTAAATAAAATCTAGATGGAAAAAGAATTATTTGTGGTAATCGGTAGTAAATAAATTCTGGACGGCGATGGAAATTAAATGTGTTTTTTAATAACCAGAAAATTGAAATGTTTCATGAGAAGTCAAAATTAAATAAAGTGGGGTCTACGGAATCGTACAGTCGATGACTTTCGTGACAGGGGTAGTTTTGTAATCTCATGAGTTACCGACAAAACTGGGTGTTGTTTGTCGGTGAGTGTTGGACAGAGGCTTTTGTGTCAAACACGTGGTTATAGTATGGGCCATTCATCTCAAGCCCATCACCTCGCCTCATACGAACTAGACCTGGGCGTTTGGTTACCGGTTTGGATTCGGATCTAGGTTCGGGTTCGAGTTTTTCGGGTTTTGAGGTTTTGGTTCTATTAATTTAGACTCATTCGAGTATTTTTATTTTCCGGGTCTTGTATAGATTAGGTTCGGACTCAGATATTTATATATAAATCTATTTGAAAACTTAAAATATGTAAATATTTAATAGAAATATGTTTATAAAGGCTTAAATTTAACAAAAATATTTCGGGTATCCGTTCGGTTCTTAATTCGATTCGGATTCGAGTTCGGTCTTTCAGGTATATAAATATAAGATCTATTAAAGTATTTTTTCAGGTTCGATTCGAGTTCTGTTCCTCTTTTTCAAATTGGTTTTGATTCAGATATATTTTTTTTTTTTCAACGACAAAATAAACATAATAGTGGATATATCAGGGGCTGGATCTACAACCTGCTTTAGTTAGGGCATCTATTTTGATTCAGATTTTAGATATCAATTTTTATGTCCACCTAATACAACCAGCCAAAATAATTAAATTTAAATCGTTATAGAAAATCGAAACAAAATAGAGTTCCAATTTTTATGTTCTTATACCATTGAAATAATATACACAACAATTATGATGAAATACAGTTATACATAACTTAGAAAGGCCCACAATTATGTAAATATCTGTCCTTATCTTAGGCCCATAAAATATTATATTGGGTTTTAATATCTAGTAAAGGCCCATTTTGTTTTGTATGTGTTGATGACGTAATATTTATCGTAAAAAGGAGTGAACACATCACACATTGAATCGTGTGCTTGTGGTGTAAACCAATTTGCATTATTTTTTTCTCATTTTCATATTTAATTTTTCTTATCATAAAACAAAAACACACATATTTTTATAAATGAGAACTCATGTTCATGCTTTTTTTCATATTAGGAATTTATTTTTATTTTATAATTACGTTTACTTGCACTCAAATCACAATTTCCTTGATTAGAAAGACAACTACCAAATCGAATTCGGTGACTGGATGATCAAATTAAAGGAAATAAAGTTGGCTTCTCACTTTCTCTTGGATTTGTCTAATCAAATAAATATATATATGGAACTAAATTCTAGCTAGAGGAAATAAAAAAATATAACATTTTGTGCTATATATATTACTTTTTAAGTCATATGTGAAAGAAGAAATATTTTAGTGTGTCGAGGATATGGTTCAGTGGTGTATTCATTTTACAAATTCTCAGGTACTTTAGATCGAATCTCATATCTGCATTAGGAGGAACGATAATTTTTTTTTTTTCAACTTTGGGCCAAAAATGACCGGCCCATTAGCCAAATTCTTGCAAATGCAAACGGGGTGATTCGATCCCAAATGTACAAATACGCATGCTTCTTGTGGACTTACCACCTGCCACTAGACTAAATGCCACTTGCGGAGGAACGATGTTTAAAAACCACCTTGCGGAGGAAATATATATATATTTGCAGTATTTGTAACGAAATCAACAACAACAATATATAGTAATTGTTTCTTCGCACGTGTAAAATCAGCGTCATCATCTTCTCCTCTTCCCAAGTTTCGGCTCTCTCTATCTCTCGATTTGGGGAATTCCGTTGCTGTGGACTGCTATGTTTCGTTACTGTTCGTGACGGAGTCCGGAGTCGGAGTTCTAATCTTCTTCGTCGAGATTCACATGGTGTAGAATTCGTGGATACGGACGAGCCTAAGTGGGTTGCTCTTTCGATTTCCGACTTTTTGAGTTTTTAGGTTGAATTTTGCGAACTTACGAGAAACGGGAAAAGAGGAAGATAGGTTTAGCTTCTAATTTCATTTTTCTCTCTCGAAGAGATTCGTTGGTTGATTGAATCTCTCATGCTGAGGTAATGGTGATGATGGATTTGCTAATTAGTCCCGATCTTTACTTGTTAATCAGCAATCAAAAAGACTGAATCTGTTCACTTAGACGTTTATATCTGTTCTTCAGCTTTTTCGTCTTTCTTTTTGATTATCATAATCGTAAGTTCTTAACAATTGTCTGTGAATAGAGATTCTCGTTTTTATCGGTTTGTTTCGTTTTGTGGTTCGAAAGAACACCGAGAAAATTTTGCGAATCCGAACTTGTTACTAGCTGTTTTCTAGGTATTCAGGATTGCTCTTTTGAGTTCGTAAACATTTCTGTTTTTGTCTTTGTTGAGCTTCTAACTACGCGTGTCACTGTACAGAAATCATTTTGATTATTTTTCTACTTTGTTCCTAGTGTTTTCTACTGTTCATACGTGTGAAAGTCTGCATAAATAACATTTGTGTACCAATATAGTGCCTTCATTTCAATGGTCACAACTTCGCTTTTTTCTTTTTCTCCCAGCAATATTATCATTTTTTGGTTTTTCTTGTGGTTACTTCGCTCTAAATATGTTTTAAATTGGCTGTTCTAATTTTCATAACCCTGGAGTTTGGTATCCTTTCAGGTGTTTTGGACACTTGTTATCAAGAAGTACCAAGTTTTGGTTCTGCTAATCGTTGGTTGGAAACAATTCAAATCCAGCCATGCCTTCACTCCAACTATTGCAGTTAACCGAGCGGGGTCGGGGTCTTGTAGCGTCAAGACGGTAAAATTTCTTTGCTCTTAAATTGTATTTAGAGGGAGTTTTATTGTTTTGCTTCTTTGTGTGTCAGCTTTGCATTTTTTGTGATGTGCGTATCGGCTGAGAGTCAATATTTTCTTTGCTGTGTGAGCATCATTTCTTTTGATTTATCTCTCATCATTTGTCTATTTATATAGAAAATCTATATTGCTTGCGGCTGGGATCGTAGCTGCTGGTGGAGCTGCTGTTTACCTGAAATCTAGGACCAGCTCCCAAAGACATGGTTCTTCACGTCATTGCAATGGTCAGAGTGATGATGATGAGACATTGGAAAAGTTGAAAGGAAATGATAAAAATGCAAAGATAACCACGAAAAAGAAGAAAGGAGGAGGACTCAAGTCGCTTCAGGTTCTGACTGCTATTCTTCTGTCTCAGATGGGAAAAATGGGTGCCAGGGATCTTTTCGCCTTGGTGGCCACAGTGGTATGCATTTCTTTTCAATATATAAAACCCATTGCTTATTTATGCTTTTGTTTTATGTTTTTTTGCCAAAGTCGTATAGAATCTTGACTCTTGTGTCTAGTGGATTACGAAAACTGGTTGATCTCGCTGATGTTGCAAAGTCCTGCAGACATTTGATATTTATAAGAACCCTATTACGAACGGTTGCTTAATTGTTATAGAATTCTTGGTGTTTCAATATGCTAGCTGATAGAAAGACCAACCTAACTTTATGGCCAAGAGGCAGTAAAAGTTTGATTATTTTATACTTTTGTCTGTGCCTAGTACTCTCTTAATACAATTTTTTATTTTACAAATTGCAGGTTTTCAGAACTGCTTTGAGCAATAGATTGGCGAAAGTACAAGGTTTCCTATTCCGTGCTGCCTTCTTAAGACGTGCACCAATGTTTCTACGACTTATCTCTGAGAATATTATGTTGTGTTTCATGCTATCGACGGTGCACTCTACATCAAAGTATATTACTGGGGCTTTGAGTTTGCGATTCAGAAAGATTCTGACGAAGATTATCCATTCACATTACTTTGAGGTAGTCACTGCCGTCTCTTCTAAAATGAGCCAATTCAATTATTTACCATTTTGTTATATATTATATTTACCATTTCGTTGTATATTAGATTTACCATTTGGTCACTCTAATCAGCCTTTATTATTTGTTTCCAGAATATGGTATATTACAAGATATCACATGTAGATGGTCGGATTACGAACCCTGAGCAACGAATTGCCAGCGATATACCAAGATTCTCCTCAGAGTTAAGCGACCTTATATTAGATGATTTGATGGCAGTTACTGATGGAATTGTGTACGCATGGCGCCTGTGCTCATATGCTAGTCCAAAATACATCTTTTGGATACTGGTGATTCTTGTCTTTATCTTCTATGATTGCAAGTACAGTTCTTTTGATCTGCTATATAGGAGCTAACCTGTACAATTGTTGTGAAGGCCTATGTACTGGGGGCTGGGACGACGATAAGGAATTTTTCTCCTTCGTTTGGGAAATTGATGTCAAAAGAACAGCAGTTGGAAGGGGAGTACCGACAACTTCATTCACGCTTAAGGACTCATTCAGAAAGTATAGCTTTCTATGGTGGAGAAACCAGGGAAGAATCTCATATACAACAAAAGTTCAAGAATCTTGTTAGCCATATGAGTCTAGTGCTTCATGATCACTGGTGGTTCGGCATGATCCAAGATTTCCTGCTAAAGTATCTTGGTGCCACAGTTGCAGTTATTCTGATTATTGAACCATTCTTCTCTGGGCATCTAAGACCTGACGACTCAACCTTAGGAAGAGCTGAGATGCTAAGCAATATAAGATATCACACTAGTGTCATTATATCTCTCTTTCAGGCATTGGGAACACTGTCTATAAGTTCCAGGCGGCTTAACCGACTCAGGTAATGCTTTCTGTTAGATATAATGCTAGAGGCTTTAATGGTTATCATTGGGTAGTTGTTTTTCTGAGAATATGTTGACATATTGTTTCCATGTGTTTAAGTTCTCAACTGGTAAGAGTTGATCTTGTTTACCTTGAGCATCAACGTACTAGTTCAGTTGGTGGTCCCTAAAGAACATAGGCAATAAATGACTTTTTTGGGATTTAAGAAATAATTTTTGGGATTTTATTGTTGAATCATATGGGAGGGAGGGAGGCTTGATTAACTTAATTTAACACCCATCAGTTGTGGTGGCTATTCTTACTAATTATTGAAATGATGTCCACTTTTAACAGTGGCTATGCTGACCGTATCCATGAGCTGATGGCTGTCTCGAGAGAACTCAGTGGCGATGATAGATCATCTTTTCAGAGAAATAGAAGCAGAAATTACCTAAGTGAAGCTAATTATGTTGAGTTTTCCGAAGTCAAGGTAGTTAGAAGAAAGATTTGTGTTACTATAATTCTTTTCTAAAACGTTTTGTTCGTAATGTTACTTAACACTCTTCAGGTTGTGACTCCAACGGGAAATGTTTTGGTGGAGGATCTTACCCTTCGAGTTGAGCAAGGGTCTAATCTTTTGATTACAGGTGAATGCTTTATATCTAGGGAGTAACATAGTATGACTATGAATTTCCCTTTCCATTGCTTTCTTTTCGCATAGTAACGGTGACAATATTATGCGTGCCTATCTTAGACCTGCTTCATAATCCTGGATGATATCTCAGCCACTGAGGCAAAAATGATTGATCGAATAGTATTCTGTGATATCAGTACCCCTTGCTGTTCTTATGAAGGAAATAAAAATGGGAATGTGATTTATTAGTACTTTTCTGAAAGTAGTTCTTGTATTCTAGAAAGGATAGCAATAGCATCCTTGTCAAAGTTGGATTTAGTATCCTAGGTTTAGACAAACCATAAATATTCTATATGACAACAAAGATGTTAGTGGAATGGTGGCTGTACATCATCTTTTGGGATTGATTTACTGGACTATTTTTGGGTTACTGGTTTTCAGTTAATTTTTTGTTATTTCAAACTATGCAATAACATTCAGATTTTTTGTATTGATTTCCGCTCACCTGATATTATCATTATTCCTATTTAATTATTTGATAAACTATATGTATTGTAGGTCCTAATGGAAGTGGCAAGAGTTCCCTTTTCCGAGTTTTAGGAGGTCTGTGGCCCCTGGTGTCTGGGCATATTGTGAAGCCAGGAGTTGGTTCTGATCTTAACAAGGAGATTTTCTACGTGCCGCAGCGGCCCTATATGGCAGTAGGAACACTTCGTGACCAATTAATATATCCTCTTACTTCTGATCAAGAGACTGAACCGCTCACTGAGACTGGAATGGTAGAGTTATTGGAAAATGTAGGTATCCTAATGTCTCTATTCTATAGAGCATTGTTTGGGTATTTTAAATTTCTTTTTAAATTTTTATGGTAAGCTTATTTTTGTGGACTTCTGCTTGTAGGTTGATCTAGAATATTTATTGGATCGCTACCAACCGGACAAAGAGGTCAATTGGGGTGATGAATTATCTCTTGGAGAGCAACAAAGATTGGGGATGGCCAGACTGTTCTACCACAAACCTAAATTTGCAATTCTTGATGAATGCACAAGTGCTGTAACAACTGATATGGAAGAACGTTTTGCCGCTAAGGTTCGAGCTATGGGAACTTCTTGTATAACAATCTCCCATCGTCCAGCCCTTGTTGCATTCCATGATGTTGTTCTGTCATTAGACGGAGAAGGGGGATGGAGTGTTCACTATAAGAGGTTGGAATTGTTTCTTAACCATATCTGTGAAGAACAGCAAAGTTTTTTTTGTCTTTACTTATTAAAATGACTAAACCTCTAGGGATGAGTCTGCCCTTCTGACGGATGCTGGACTTGATTCAGAGAAAAGTTCAGAGACAGGTCGGCAAAATGATGCAATGGTTGTTCAACGAGCGTTTGCTGCAGCTAGGAAGGTCTTTAAGCTTATACAACAATTTTTAACTGTTTTAATTTTCGTTGAGGGGTGCTTGTCTTTGGTGGTTATAACCTTGTTACTTGCTGCTATGTAGGAATCTGCCACTACTAACTCAAAGGCTCAGTCGTACATGACACAGTTAATTTCAAAATCACCTGTTGTTGATAAAAGTGTTGTGTTGCCTCGTTTTCCTCAACCTCAAACATCTCAAAGGGCGCTACCATCAAGAGTAGCTGCAATGTTAAACATATTGGTGAGCTTAAGCTACTAGTGTGAATTTTATTGAAAATATGTTTTTGTTAATCTAGAAACAATAAACAGGCTCTGTTCAGCTGTATACATGTACACCTTTTCTTCTATTCCCCTAGCTTGGCATTTCAGTGCATTTCTTTAGTTTCCTTGGAAGGCTAAGTATCTGCAATTCCACTTGGCTATCTTATTTGTCCCACATGAATGCTAATGGTAGTTGATATTGTACTTCTCAAAAAATCTGACCACTTCATTGTTACATTTCAGATACCCACTCTATTTGACAAACAAGGAGCACAACTTCTTGCTGTTGCTTGCCTTGTCGTCTCAAGAACACTGATCTCTGACCGAATAGCCTCTTTGAATGGTAAAGATACTCCATTATGTTACGTGATCACATTTATTGATAAGGCGTCTATTCTAACAACTAACCATGGTTTTTGCAGGGACCACTGTGAAGTATGTCTTGGAGCAAGACAAGGTAGCCTTTGTTCGTTTGATTGGTATGAGTGTTCTCCAAAGTGGTGCATCTTCTATCATTGCTCCATCATTAAGGTTATCTTTCCTATTTGTGCATGTTTAAATGTTTCCAAGTCCCACCTGCCTTTTCTTTTACGACTTGCTAAATAGTTCAATGAAAACCTCATCGTGTTGGGTTTATATTTCTTGTCTGTCAATAAAAAGCGAGTTATGGTAGTATTTTAGATTAGATTGTAGTTATATTAATGAAACCCCATGCTGATGTGGTTTCATTTGGCTTTATTTTTACATTGTTTCAGGCATTTAACTCAAAGGCTAGCTTTAGGGTGGAGGATTCGTTTGACTCAGCACTTGCTACGGAATTATTTGAGAAATAATGCGTTTTACAAGGTTAATTCATATCTATAAGGCTCAGAGATATTATGCAAACATGCCCTATCTATATTTGCACTTACATACCAGATTGAAATGGATATTAATTTGTGGTTGTTCTGAGCTTCGTAGAGGCTGTTTGTTTGTTCTTTTCTTGTAAATTGATGTGGCATATTTAGAGACGCTAAAGATCTTATTGGGTTCATATCTATTCAGGTTTTCCACATGTCAGGGAATAGTATTGATGCGGATCAGAGACTCACTCGTGACCTGGAAAAGTTAACTACTGACTTGTCTGGACTTCTTACTGGAATGGTAAAGCCATCAGTTGACATTCTCTGGTAACTACACTTTGTTGGATTTTTATCTGTAGTAATTGTTTCATGGTTTAAATTATAACAACGCAAAAAAACATATGAAGGTTCACCTGGAGAATGAAGCTATTGACTGGTCAGAGGGGAGTTGCCATACTTTATACATATATGTTACTTGGTCTGGGTTTTCTGAGACGCGTTGCTCCCGATTTTGGTGATCTAGCTGGTGAAGAACAGCAGCTTGAGGGAAAATTTAGGTAATCTTTTACGCTCAGTAAAACTTTTTGATGATTGTGTTATAGCCATTATCAGGACCAGTTTCTTTTTGCTTATGTAGGTTTATGCACGAGAGGCTGAATACTCATGCTGAATCTATTGCATTCTTTGGAGGTGGAGCTCGAGAAAAAGCTGTAAGTTTTTTAACATCCCTAGCTAGAGCTGTTAAATGTTGGGATAGTTATTTGTGAGGCAGAGCTACAAGAAATAAAATTGGAAATGGTTTCCTAAAGTGATGTTGGCCTTGTCATGTCAAATGCATCTTAACTTGTGTGCCTGAAGCTTTGACACGTTTTATAGGCTGATTTGACTTAAGTCTGTTTTTGTTTTCTTTTACATGGAGCAGATGGTTGACACAAAATTCAGGGACCTACTTGACCACTCTCTCATGCTCTTAAGGAAGAAATGGTTGTATGGCATACTTGATGATTTTGTGACAAAACAACTTCCCAATAATGTGACGTGGGGATTGAGCTTGTTGTATGCCTTAGAACACAAGGGAGACAGAGCACTTGTCTCCACTCAAGGTAAAGATCTGTCGCACTTCATTGTGTTACAAACATCACACACCATCTTTTCCAACAATACTTATTTAGTTAATCACGTCCTTGATTTAAGTGATGATGTACATGTTCTCTGTATAACGGTTTCTTGCATGGCGCCTTTGGTACCAGGTGAATTGGCACATGCATTGCGGTATCTAGCTTCTGTTGTCTCTCAAAGCTTTATGGCGTTTGGTGATATTCTTGAACTACACAAGAAGTTCCTTGAGCTCTCTGGTGGTATTAACCGAGTTTTTGAGCTCGATGAATTTTTGGATACGTGTCAGTCAGGTATTACAGAATATATATGTTCACATTTTAGCAAGTCTACGAAATTTTGACCAAATTGTAATGCTTTTATGTACATATACGGAGTCATAATTTTGACCCTGATTTTACACGCCCTCTTTTCACTGGATGTGTCTCATATGTACTTGGGTTGATCATATTCGTTTTGTCCAACTAATTTCAGGTGTTACCTCAGAAAATCCGACAAGTCATTTTGAATCTCAAGATCTAATTTCCTTTTCGGAGGTGGATATCATTACCCCAGCTCAGAAGTTGATGGCTAGCAAGTTGTCATGCGAAATAGTTTCAGGGAAAAGCCTACTCGTGACAGGTTGGTGATTTAATTGCCGTCATTGAACTTATTCCATGAGTCCAAAGCTAACACTAGCAAATTTTCAGGTCCAAAATGGTTGTGGAAAGACTTCTATATTTAGAGTCCTTAGAGATATCTGGCCCACTGTATGTGGACAACTTGCCAAACCATCATTAGATATCAGAGAAGTTGGGTCAGGGAATGGCATATTTTTTGTCCCGCAGCGTCCTTATACGTGTTTGGGGACACTAAGAGATCAAATTATATACCCTCTATCTAAAGAAGAAGCAGACAAAAGGGCAGCAAAGTTGTACACCGATGGTAAGTCCAGAAATTCATTTACTTGAGGGCAGCAAATTTATTTGGTTTTCAAATCGATTCTCTCCACACGCAAGTCAAACTGATGTGTGGAGAAATCCATCTCTTACTGCCATATATGAACTGAAGTATAAGTTATCTGATCTATCACTTTCTCATACGTGCTGAACATTGTTGTAAGTAACAGGAGAACGCTCAACAAAATCTGGAAGCATTCTTGATGCTCATTTGAAAACCATTCTGGAGAATGTTCGGTTAGTTTATCTTTTGGAAAGAGATGAAGGTGGTTGGGATGCTACTACCAATTGGGAAGACATATTATCTCTTGGAGAGCAACAGAGACTAGGCATGGTAAGTCTCTTGTAGGCTTGTAGTGGTAAAGCAATAATAGACGCATGTGGTCGTATAATGAATAATCTTGTGTTGTTTTGTATTGTAGGCACGATTATTCTTTCACAGACCAAAGTTTGGAATCCTTGATGAATGCACCAAGTATTTAATCCATCATAACTTACAATCTCCCAGTATATTGCAATCATCATCTTCTCTTTTGTTTATATATCTGCTCTTTGATTTGCAGCGCGACGAGTGTTGATGTTGAGGAACAGCTCTATAGGGTTGCAAAAGACATGGGAGTCACTTTCATAACCTCATCACAAGTAAGTTTATTTACATTCATCAATCCCATGAAACCACATAAAAATGCTTTCCAAATCTAACCTCCTTTCAAACAAATCTCAGCGGCCGGCTCTGATCGGATTCCACTCCTTGGAGCTAAGGCTGATTGATGGAGAAGGAAACTGGGAGCTCCGTTCTATCGAACAGACGACAGAGTAAAGTCAGCAAAACACATAAGAAAGGTCTATGTAGTTACAAGCAGTAATAAAGCTAAAGCCATTAGACAATGCAAGCAATCTTTGCCAATAGCTCTATCCTCTATGGGTATGTAGTTTCTCGATTCTTCCTCCTCGATCACAAGGAACAGAAGATAATGCGTCGATGTTACTACTTTCGTTAGATTTGGAGAATTTGATTCTAGATATATACAAGTATAGGTATAATTGAATTGAATTGTATTGGTTGATCATTTTGAGTTCTCCCATGGAGTAATGTTTTTAGCTTAAAGAAACAATGATCACATTAAATATGTACAGTTAGTTTCAATTTCTTATAGTGAGATTATTTATCTAAGGTTTGCAAAATTGTGTGATTAGTAAAATATGGTGATGATATTTTACTTTTTTATCTCCCAAAATTCCAATCTCAATAGCTATATTAATTTTTTTCTATCAACTAACGTACTGGCTTTTAAATTTTTAATACTACGGCAAGTAGGAGGCTCAATTTCTGTGTCTAAAGGATTTGTAATTTAATAAGTAAATTGAAGAAAATTGAAGAGAAAAAACAAATTATTAGCTTTTCCATCGAAGTTGAAACTTTTCACTCATCTCCTTTCATTGAAGTAGAAAGTAGAAACCTTTCACTCTCATTTCGATCGGCGAGGAAGAGAAAATGGAGAGAAGCACGCCGGTGAGAAACCCTCACACTTCGACCGCCGATCTGCTTTCCTGGTCGGAAACTCCTCCTGCAGACCACTCAAACACTTCTGCCGCTCGTTCTCACCAGGTCCGTTTCTTCAACAAATGCTCTTGCTTTGCTTTTAACTTTCTATCGAGAGCTTAGGTTTTCAACTTTCTTCTTTCATTTTCAGCCGTCCGATGGAATCAGCAAGGTTCTTGGCGGCGGTCAGATCACAGATGAGGAATCTCAGTCGCTCAATAAGCTGTAACGATCCATTTAAACTCATCTCTCATGCATACCTTTATTTGAGCATTACATTACCAGATCTACTGTCTATATGTGTTTGGTTAAGCGTTGATTTTGAGTTTTTTATACAGCTGAGGAAAACAAAAGGGTTTAAAAGCTTGATCTTGCTCTTGAAAGTGATTGCCTTTACACAAAATGGTTCTCTTTGTATGAAGTCAGTTCTTTTATTATGTGATATCATTCTGAATGATGAATTTATGAAAGGGATTGGTCAATGAATCAAGTATTTGGCTTTCTCTGGATTTTTATTTATTTAAATTGCATTCTTCATCAAGCCCCACCATTACATGTCAATCTGATACTGTTCATTATCTAATGTGGAGATCTTTGTCTGTTCTTGATTTTTTTAATTTAGTGGTGCAATCTATATACAGTTACTTGCCTTTTTTTAATCATCTATTTTGGTTATACTTTTCAAGATCTGCCTGTGTTTAAGGTTGTTTATCTACCGGTTTTAAAGGCGGTTTTACGGTTTTTTACAGGAAGAATTGCTCTGGGTACAAGTTAAAAGAGATGACTGGTAGTGGGATATTCAATAAGGGAAAAGAAGAGTCTGAATCCGATGGCACTGATCCAAAGACAGGACTCCGTCACTATCAGGTAACATCTCTTATGTTTCAACAGATTTACAAGAGTCTGTTTGAAATGGTAGTTATGTAATATACTCTGAATTTGCAGCAAACTCTGAACGGTGTTAGTCAGATATCTTTTAGTGCTGACGGGAATGTTTCCCCAAAAAAACCAACTACTTTAACTGAGGTTGCAAAGCAAAGAGAGCTAAGCGGAAACTTGCTAACCGAGGCAGACTTAAAGAGCAAGAAGCAGATATCAAGTGCTAAGATTGAAGAGATCAGCGGTCATGACATCTTTGGACCTCCAACTGAGATCCAACCTCGATCATTGGCTGCTGCACAACAAGAAGCTAGAGGAAACAGAGACATGGGAGAGCCTGCACCAAGGAACTTACGCACTTCTGTTAAAGTTTCCAATGTAAGTAAATGTACATTGTTGGTTTAGTGTTGGTTATGATCTGTTCAGAAATGGGAAACATGAAACTGATTCAGTTTGCTTTGGTCGAGTTCTCAGATGTGGTTTTGGTTCAATGTGAAAGGAATCAGACTGTTACTTTCATTGAAGTTTTCTCGATTAAAACTAAGAAGTGTTATTCTTTAATTTCAAACAGCCTGCAGGAGGACAAAGCAACATTCTATTCAGTGAAGAACCTGTTTTGAAGACATCCAAGAAGATACATGACCAGAAGTTTCAGGAACTCACGGGCAATGGCATATTCAAAGGTGATGAATCGCCTGGTACTGACAAGCAGTTGAGCTCAGCTAAACTCCGGGAAATGAGCGGAAACAATATTTTTGCAGACGGGAAGTCAGAGTCCCGAGACTACTTTGGCGGTGTGAGGAAGCCTCCAGGTGGTGAAAGCAGCATTTCATTGGTCTAAAGACTCGGACACTATTTGGTATTTAACTGTGCTCTTCTTAGGTCCACGTTTCAGGTTCTTTAGAATGTAGTTTCTTAGTGTTGAGGAAAACAGTTAATGAAAGCTCTTGGTAAGGAGTCGTTCAAAACCTTTTGGTGTTGTCTCTGTTTGAAGTTTCTAAACTTAATATATTGAACTCTTTCAACTTCAAAACTGACTTTGTGGAGTAATTGGTGAAAAAAGAAGAAGCAAAACGACTCCACTGGGGATCGAACCCAGAGTCTCTGGTTTCGTAGACCAGCGCCTTATCCATTGGGCCATGGAGTCTTTTTTGACTAAGACTTTTCACAGAAGAAGTTATATCAGAACCAACATAAAAAGCGTGAAGTCTACTCTCCTCCATCTTCGTCACCTTTCTCTCACCTGCAGTCTACCAAATATGATCGTCTTTTTTAGTTAAGCTTTCGGTCTCAAAAAGGTTCATATCCAAAACCTTCGCCAAATAAAGAAACTATTTTTCAGAAGAAAGATTAAAGGCTAATTGGATAAGATAATTGACGAAGGAAACGAAAAAGAGAGAGATGGTCTTCTTCTTTGGAACCATTTGTTTCCAGAAAAAGATGGCTTATTTAAGGTAGATGATCACAGCTAATAAAGAAGGTTGAGAAGCTGACTCAATCTGTGGTGTAGATTTCTGTGGAATCTCAAGTTTTGAAGTTCACTAAAAATAGGATTAGTTAAATAGAGGAGGAGAAATATAAATGGGGAAACACAAATCTTTCAGAAGCAAAGCAGTGCACTTTGTCACCGATCTCACCGCTGGTCTTCTTAGTCCCATTTCTGATAGATCTTCCTCTGCTACTCTTCCGGTACCCAAATTTCTAATCTTTCTTTTTCTTCTTTCTGTTGTTGTTTGTGACCCAGTTCGACAATTTTGTGTAAAAAAGGTTCTTTGGTTTTGATAGTAAAGTCTTATCTTTGTTTTAACCGATTGCTTTTGGGAATTTAGTGTTTTAGGATATCTGTTTATTGGTGTTTGGTGTTTTTGAGGTGGGGATTCAATATTTAGTATCATTCAATCAGCTTTCCTTTTCTTTTTCTTTAATCTTTGTCTTTATTAGGTTGAGGAAGATGAGCGGAAGAAACATCAACTAGAGTCTGTCACTCAAGAGCAGACTAAGGATTTGGTAGACGAACCAGACACTTCTTCTTTCTCTGCATTCCTTGGTTCACTGTTATCTGCAGATCCCAAAGACAAGAAAAGCAATCAGGATCAGGACGAAGACGAAGAAGAAGAAGATTCTGAGGTAGAAACAAGCGATACATCATCTTCATCGGTGAATGCTAATAGAACTATGAAGGAGACTAGTAGTGGTGGTTCAAAGAAGAGCTTGTTGTCTAGGTATAAACAGCATTTCAAAAACTTTTACCAGTCTGTTAAGCTTTCGGGGGTCAGCGACCGAAAGGGAAATTCGGATTTGAAACCAGATGATGAAGAGACTGAACATGATGGCTTGGAGATGAAGCTGATGCAGAATGATAATGTCAAAGAGGAAGTAACAATAGTACCAGCAATTTTTCCTGAAGCTTCAGAGTCTTCCTTGCTTTTATCGGACCAGTCAAGACGTTCCTTGTACAGTTCACTTCCTGCGCTTGTTCAAGGGAGAAAATGGATTTTGCTTTATAGGTGAGAACACTTCTAAGGCAACTTAGAGTTTGATTATACATCTGAGGAATGTTTATTTCATATCCTTATATTGATGTGAGTGATCATTTTGCTTGGTCTGCTGCAATTTTCTAGTACATGGAAACACGGTATATCACTGTCCACACTGTACAGGAAAAGCCTTCTCTGGCCTGGTCTCAGCTTACTGGTAAGTTAAATTCACTTTTTGACTCAACAGGTTGGTTTCATTTGGTAAAAGTGTGAACCTTTTATGTAGCACAATGGAAACCGCTGCTGTTTCAGGTTGTTGGAGACAAAAAAGGTTCAGTTTTTGGTGGTCTTGTTGAGGCACCTTTGATACCAACTGATAAAAAGTATCAGGTTTGGTTCTAATATCCAATCTTTGTATAGATACCTTCTATCTATCAAGTTTTCTTTTCTCATTTGCAGTATAGTTCTCATTCTGTGTTGGTTTCAGGGTACCAACAGTACATTTGTTTTCACAAATAAGTCCGGACAACTCACAATATACCGTCCCACGGGTATAAACATTGCTATTATTGTGCATTTCTCAGATACATCAAACTATTCAGAGTTGTTTCCTTATTCACTTGTAACTTGTGGATTGTACTTAAGCAGGTGCGAATCGTTTCTATACTTTATGCTCCAAGGAATTTCTAGCTCTCGGTGGCGGTGGACGATTTGCTCTCTATCTAGACAATGAGCTGTAAGATTTCCCACCAAAACTCTTAAAATTCTATTTCCACTTCCATCATATTGCAACAAAACAATAAACTCTTACATCCTCTGTGTTCTTTTTAGGCTAAGTGGATCAAGTGCTTACTCAGAGACATATGGGAACTCTTGTCTTGCAGGCTCTCAGGACTTCGATATTAAGGAAGTGGAGGTAATTAATTTTCTTTCTCTCCTTTAGAAAGAAAAAAACCAAACCTTTGTAAATTCATAATTTTTGTTTCAACTTTTGACTGAAACAAACACACTGTTGACTCTGCAGCTATGGGGATTTGTCTATGGCTCAAAGTATGATGAGATTTTAGCTCTCAGCAGAACAATAGAGCCAGGTATCTGCAGGTGGTGAAGAACATGATGAATTTAAGTGATGTGATTCGCTTTTTTTGTAAATATGTAGCACTGTGATGTTTTCTTATCTTGTAAGTGGCTCAAACACTTGTATTTTTGCTAACTCACGTTCACTTGTAATTCCGAATCCTTTTTTGGCTGTCATATAAAACTGCTTATAAGGCTCATTCGGCCCATTAATCTATTTGGACCCGCCCGTAAAATCTATGTCGGCCCATTATACTAGATTTGGCCCATGATTCTAGATTTGGCCCATTAATTCACATTAGGCCCATGTGTGAAGAGAGACTTTAAAGGGAAAATAAAAACCCTGACTTTCGATTTTTGACCTATCTGAGAAGAAACTCCGATTTGAAATCGAGAAAAATGGGGAGTAGATTGGGAAGTAGAGTGGTTCATTTCGCGAATCTTCCAATTAAGCTTATAATGCCCACAAAGCTCACGAACATTCACGAATTCGCGTTGAAAACGATCCCTTCGGCGTCGAAGATTGAGATCAAGCGAGTCCTTGAGTCACTCTACGGATTCGATGTCGAAAAGGTGAATACACTAAACATGGATGGGAAGAAGAAGAAGCGTGGAGGTTTGTTGATAGCGAAAGCTGATTACAAGAAGGCTTACGTTACACTGCGTAACCCTTTATCGATTTCTAAGGATTTGTTTCCGGTGAAGTTTATTGAAGAAGATAGGAAAAGTAAAGTAAAAGGATCTAGCTTTGTTGAGGAAGAAGATGATAAGAAGAGTCACTGGCTTGATCGTAAGGAGAAGAGGGAAATCGGTGGTTATGGAAAAGGTAAAGGTCGTCGTGGTGGTGAAAGGGCGAATTCGCCGACGAGGGCTGGTGCAGAGACGGCGAAATTCCCATGGAGTAACATGAGATTTGTTGGTAAGTAGGGTTTTTGTTGTAATTCCAATTAGGGTTTATGAGCAGATTATGATCTGGATTTGTGTTTCTTAAGCTATTGGATTGTTAATTTTGTTTCTGTTGCTTAAATTTCTGTCAAAAGAGAAGAGCTTGATCGTGAATCTAGATCTTATAAGCTCTTGAGACTTTTTTTTTATTATTCTGGCTAATAAATCTTAAATCATAAGCTTAATCTGGTAATTTATATGTTAATTTAGTGTTTTTTTTCATTGTTGAAGTATTGAGAAAATCTATTATTGTCTGTGTGGATTTATGTTTTTTCTTTTTATCACATAAGAATCTTAATGCCTATGCAAAAACTGTTTTATAAATTTCACCAAACACTACTTTTTTTTTTTTGTCAATAATAATCTTATATAAATTGGTGAAAATACTATGAAATACAAAGATCGATGTATCTCTAACAAACCTGACGAAAGCATCCGTAATTGAGAATATAAAAAATCACCGAAATAATAAAAAATGAAAAGAGAATAACCTGAAAAACTTTTTCTGGTATGGATTAAAAGCTGGCAAGTCTTCTGAACCGTCCAAAATCTTCGACACGGTCTCACCCCACACTACCTTACAAAAATCAATGAAAAATATGAGAAAGATATCACTAGATGCTCAATATATGTACAATTTCTGCCAAATAAAATTTTATGTAATTCATTAGTTTTACGAGAATAAATTATTGAGAATATACGATTGATAAAAACGAGAATGGTTTACTCTATGCAAATCTCCACACAAAATATGAAATTTATCGGTTTTTGGTGGGATAACTCTTAAATATTAATTTAATTCTTATTATTTTATATAGCGAAGGTGGGCTTGGCCGAGTCTTTTGGGTTTTTTTTAAATGGGCCTATAGAAACCCAAGTAGGTCTAGCGAGTCATAGACACGCGCCATATATATTAGAAAAGTCCGCGTAATTAGTTGAATATTATCTTATTGCGTGGCGAAAGAATTTTGAGCTTTGTGTATGTGACTGAGTCTTCGTCGTCTTCATGCTCGTCTTCTCTTGCCTCGAGACCTAAAGAAGAAGAAAAACTCTGAATCTTCTCATCTTCTTTATCACTATTTCTTCTGAGCACCGATTATGGCGTCTGTTACACCTTTAGCCAAGTTTAAGTTGGTGTTCTTAGGAGATCAATCTGTCGGAAAAACCAGCATCATCACTCGTTATATGTATATGATAAATTCGACACAACTTACCAGGTCAAACACACACACAAGACTTGTGGATAGATTTCGATTTACTTTTTCTCTATGTTATGATTGTTAGAAGTTTCATCTTGTAGGATTATGGGCTTCTAAATCAAAACCAATTGGTAATGATTTGGATTAATCCAAATCTCATATATAGTAGAGCTAATTCCCTAGATTAATCGGGCTTCTTTTTAAGAAGATCGGTTCGAGTGGGGCAGTGTGGGTTCAGGTTCTGATACCAGGTAACATGGGCTTCCAACGCAAAATCAATTGGCAATGAGTGAACTGGCCCAAGTTCCATATATACTAGAGTTAATTCTCTATTCTTAGCGATGTCGGACATTCTCGCACATTTTGTTTTGTTGTGATTAAATTATCTTCTTACTATGAATTTATATGATCACGATCAACGTTAAGCGCTGTTGGTTCTCTGTGTTGTGTGTAAATAATCTTGTTAATTAGCCCTTAATTGTCCACTATGTCTCTTCAGCCAACCATTGGAATCGATTATCTGTCGAAAACTATGTACCTCGAAGATCGAACAGTTCGTTTGCAGCTATGGTGAGAACAATAAAGTGTTGCTAAAGGATCACATATGTTCCCTGCATATGTGTTGTGTGCTAATTAGGTTATTTGTTGATTACAGGTATACAGCTGGACAAGAAAGATTCAGGAGTTTAATCCCAAATTACATAAGAGATTCTTCTGTTGCCATTGTTGTTTATGATGTAGCAAGTGAGTTAGCTTTCTTCATTTCTCTGTTTTGTTTCTTTTAAGTCAACACTTGTGTATATATGTGTTCAATACTTGTGTTGCAGATCGGCAAACATTTTTGAGTACAACGAAATGGATCGAAGATGTACATAGAGAAAGAGGTCAAAGCGATGTTATTATTGTTCTTGTCGGAAACAAAACTGATCTTGCCGATAAAAGGTAAATAAAAACATTAAGCTTCGAGGAGATGAGATATAATAGTCTTTGTCTTTATGTAACAATCATAATATACAATGAAATCAGGCAAGTATCGATAAGTGAAGGTGAAAATAAGGCTAAAGAGTATGGAGTGATGTTCATTGAGACAAGTGCAAAAGAAAATTTCAACGTTAAGGTATGAAACAACAAATATGAAGAATGCAAGTGAGTGTCTTTAGTTGTATATCTCTTACAAATACCAATCCTTTTGGCAGGCTTTGTTTCGGAAGATTGCTGCAGCTTTACCGGGAATGGATTCGTATTCATCGGTGACCAAATCAGAGGACTTGGTCGATGTCAACCTAAAGACCACAGCTTCAAATTCACAAGGTGAACAACAAGGAGAAGATAGTGGTGGAGGAGGCTGCTCGTGTTGATACAAAATACATAATACTTCATCTAAAGAAATTTGTGAATAAAAAAAAGTTTATTCTACATGTAAACCAAATTTTTTAGCGTTATTATCAACACTATAGAACTTGTAAACAAAAGAGCTTTTGGGAAAGAGATTGAAAACAGAGACAAAGAAGAAGAGAAGCCAAAACGAATCTTACAGTTTACATGTGATTGATAAAGCTGTTGTTGTCTCCATTTTGCTTCACTCTGAGTGTCAGGTAGATCAATATCAATGTACCCACACTCGATCTGTAATCCAAGAGATTTTGTAAGCATCTATAGATTTAGACGCATTTAGTACGTGCATGGAGGTGTATACTTACAAGATAGAAAATAAGAAGACGATTTTCCTCGAGTCAAATGAAGCTGCACGTTTGTATCTTCTCCACCTGTTTGTTGGTGCATCATGGCATCGCTCGGAGATAGCTCTATCTACAACAGAAATATCTTTGAGACTCGGTGCCTAAACAGAATAGACAAATCTTGTGTTATCCAGCTTCAAATGAAGCTAATCAGCTATGGTTAACTTACCAGTACTTAAGCTTGCTTGTCTCTGTAATACCTTTTGCATATGCTGTGAAAGACATAGGAACCACATAAGAGTGAGACATGTACATAATCTCTTAGATATTAACCACGCAAAGACGCATATGTTGTTGTTGAGAAATAGAAAGAACTTACTACACTCTCAGATTTTACATTTCCAACAACTTCGTCATGGGATGTTACTGTCTCACCACCATTCCCTTTCTCGACATTTATGTCGACAACGCATGATTGGTAAGAATCTGTGCCTCCCAGGAGAACATTGATGCGATTCTGCGTTTTCTGATAATTCAGTTGCGCATCGATCAACATCTGATTTTTAGATGGAAGCAAAGCCTTGATGAAGCTCAAGAGAGTAAACTTCGAGGTACATTGAGGGATTGTATTTCCTTCATCAGGTAAGACTGAGATAGTACACACGTCTTGGACCTACAGAGTTTGGAGGACTTATCACGCTATGCTTCTGAAAATCTATCTAGTTCTCAGACGTGCAAATAATATGCTGATTAACATGTTGCTCACTCTTTTAAAGTTTAATGGAGTTAAGTAAAGATCAAATGCAACCAGATACTGTGGTCATGTTCTTCTACTCTTAAAGAACAGTTTCAGAGCAAGAGTCAAAAGGGGTTGAGTTCAGTTAAATGGGGACTTGTGAACTAATAGAACTCACCAGTAGAGTATCGATGCCACGGTCTTCTTTCAATGGGAGTGCAGCCTCCTTGACAAGAAGAGGGAAAACATCTGCATTACAAACCACAGAAGAGTCAGTTTACTCATAAATACATGCTTCTGAGACCTATCACATGATACTGAGTTTGAAACTGCGTTATTAGCTTTTACCTATGGCGTTATGCTTGCCACCATCACCGAAACTCGGCTTAGGTGCCTTGAAGCTTGGATACTTGACTAGTGTGTTCCCGTTAACATTCCCATCTGCAACATTTCTAAATTGCTGCTTCCCCTGTTGAAATACATCAGAATCTTGTGTCAAAGACATTCCAATCAAAATCAGACAAATGGAAAGCTAAAACCAACAAAGATCACACAGAGGATTGATCAAAAAACCATTAACAGATATTAACAGTGACACTGTTCAAGCGATTTTTAGATCATCTCAGATTTCAAGTTTGGAGAATTTCTACAAACATCACGGAAATAACAGTTTTTATTTGATCTTTATCTCATAAGCAAAACGACTAGTAATAAACAGTTCTTTTGATCCATCCAAAGAAAGGAATGTCCAAATGCATGAAGATAGATAAGATTCAAAGGGACTAAAAGGTGACGAGAATCGAATCTGTAAAGCCAGAAGCCTATCTTCTTCACATTATTCCAAATCGAAGATTAGATTTGAGAGAAAACGAAAAAAAAAACTCGAATCAATAAGCACAACAATCAGAAACCGAGACTAGAAATCAAACCTCTTCGAAGAAATCACCCATTGCAGAAACAGAGAGAGAATCGCAAAATCGAAGAAGAAAACGAAGCAAATTCTGAAAAGTAGAAGACGAAACTTGAAGACTAGTATTGTGTAGAACAATGCATGTACAGTTCGTAACGAAGCTTCCGTATAACGGCAGATTCAGAGAAAGAGAGAAAAGTGAAGAAGACGAAGTAGAGAGAGAGATGAGAGAGAGAACGCTCTTCTCCGGGCCCGGCGCGATTCGCCTGTGAGCAAGCTTCGTCTGATTGCGACATTAACAACTATAAAGATAACGACAAATCCTAATTCTTAGCATTCTCTACCAAAACAGGTGGCTCAGTGGTGCAGTCAATTTACAAATCATCATGGTACCAGAGATCGAACCCATGGGATTTAAAAGCTGGTAGACTAGTTAGACAAAAAAAATTCTTAGCATTCTATAATTTTTAATATTCCCAAATTACCCCTTTTACTTTTTAACTTCTCTTATGAATATTAGTGATTAGTGAGTTAATTACATAATTATTAATACTATAGTTTAATTACTCTGACAATAAATGCATGTCTGTACTCTTCTTGTACAAATTCTACTGTTTATCATTACTCATAATTACTACAATTTACTATTTATTAGCTGTCCATTTATATCTACTTCCTTTTTGTAATGCACAAAACTATCATTATTTTTATTTAAAACAACCATAAAAATTCCACCCATTTTCTATTTTAGTTTATTTTTGCTGAAATGTGAAAGTATACATTAAATTCTCCATTCCAATGCCACATTTGATTGGTAAATGGTTTTTTATTTTTTTAACGATAATATTATATTAATAAAAAATGATTCACAAGAAAATCAAATACAATCAATGATAGGTCGATTCTCTAACAAAACCGACGAGAGCATTCGCCTTATAATTTAGAGAACGAGGAATTACCGAAAGTACAAATGACGAAAAAAAAAAATAACCGGATAAATTCCTTCTGGTATAGAATAAAAGCCGCCCTATCTCCTGGGTTGTCTAGAATCTTCAGTACCGTTTGCAGTCAGTCAACAATTTTACCTAATATGGAATAAATGTTTTTTTATTTTAATGGATAAATTTATTAAAAACAGATGCATTTATATATTTAAGAATCGAATTTTACTATCTAAATTATATAAAAACGACTTATAAGAAAAATATATTTGATTCACTCTTTGTGTTCATAGTTTTGGAAGTATTCATACTTGAAGGTAGTGAAATCACAAATATTATATATGTTTGGAGAAAAAGGAGTCACGGTCACGGGTGATCCAAGTTTCTGTCTGTATCTTCTTCGTCAGCTTCTCCCGTGAACTCTCTCTTTTGAGTTTTTGTCACTTTCTACGAATTTTTATTTCTTTTTTGTTTTTGTCTATCACTAACTTTATTCACACGACAAAGAAAAAGTGTTTTATGGAGGACACGTAGTGTAATCACTTTACAAATCCTCAAGATACCAGAGGTCGAACCTCCTATCTGTCCGTAGTAGAAAAGAGATTTAAAAAAAATTGACGAAAAAAAGTGTTTGATATGGGCTTAATTTCATAATCAGCCCAATTGTTTTTGTTGGAAGTGTTCATTGCAGGGCTATATTTCGTTATCAATCCAACTGTTCTTAAAATGGGCCCAACCAGATTTTAGATTCTTCCATATAAATAGACAACACTAACAACAACACAAGTATTTGACTTTGTTTCAACATGCAATTGAAGTTTGAAGAGGACACAAAAACATAACCAAAGCAATTCAACATATTGTAACCCTATTCCTTAACTTTTTCTCTTTCTTTATGTTTGTCTGAAACACAAAAGATACAAAGATAAGGAGCTATTTGCCATAAACTGTACATGGCCTTTCAAAGTATACAAATTTCAGTTAAAAGTTTTCCAATTTAAACTCACCAAGTAACCTTAGAGAGAGAGAGACAGATAAAGAAAACCAAAAAGAAAAGTTACTGTCAAGACAAACATATACCATCACTAGTAGTTAAAAAGGGGGAAAAACGAAAGTCCTTTCTTTTGGCTTTCTCAGCTTTTACTTGGTTGGTCCAAGGCTCTCATAGAACAAGATGTAACCATGATCAGTATTGCTCGAATACTCCTGAGATGATCCAAAGAATGTCTGAACAGCTGATTCTTCAATCATTTCAACATTCTCATCATCAAAGAACAGCCAATGGTTATGGCTTTTCACAAGGCTGACGTAATGACCATGATTGGGTCCACTTCCAACATGAACCACCACTGCAAAGAGAGAGTACTCAACGTCTGCATATGGTGCCACTGTGTTGCTGAGTTTTAGCTCCAAAGGGAAGACAACTCGATACGACAGCTTCTTGTAGCGGCCTAGCTGTTCGATGTATTTGAACCGTTTTAGATGGATGACCAAAATGTGTGGCGGCTTTTTGATCTTCATCCTCTTCTGTGCTTCTTGTAAGCTACAATTATAAACGGTAAACAAGAGATCTTTTGGTTACTGCTACGAAAATCCCACTAAAGTCTTGATATTTTGGAGGGCTAAAAACAGACAAACCAGACATTTTGGTGCATAAAATATGACTTGAATTGCAGATAAAAAGGGAGCACAGGAGTACTGTGTCTAAGAGGGAGACTAAGAACCAACTAACATTTTACCTGCAGCACTTGTCACAGAAGAATTTGTCTTCAGCATGAAGTGTCTCTGTGGAGCTAAAGTTTTTCAAGCAGCTAGTTATCGAACTGTTCTGTTCGATATCAAGGCTTAGGTCTAGGAATGTTTCGTCTCTTGCTGTCACTGTTTCACACCGCAGACACCTTGTCTCGTTGGTAAGTATGCCCTGTGTACATATCCAGAATTTAGAATTAGCCAAAAATTGCACTGATGAGTAACACCTTAGAAAGAAAAGTAAATTGTTTCACTAAAACAAACTGACCTGAAAGATATTATGCACCCAAGTGACAACAGGCTCTTTGTGAACACCATTTGCCAGAGGAAGTTTCGGTCCATTTGCAATCTTTTCAGGAGACGATGGTGATGAGGTTTCATGTTCAGTTTTTGTAGCTTTTGCTTCTTTCTCCAGTATATCAACAACTTCATTCAGCAAATAATTCAGAAATTCGTGTGCATCCTACATGAGAATAGTAAAAAGCCAATTAAATCAAATGTCAATTGCTTTGGTCACATCCTGTGTGATAAAGCTTGAAAAGGTGAGGAAATATGCAAAGATCACCTGGTGCATATAACTCCTAAAGAGCTCATTCTGTTTCTTCAACCTCTGTACAAATCTCTTAGGCGCAATAACACCAGTTTTCTTCTTCTGGGAACTTATCTACAGATTGAATGACAATGAACAGAGTTATGGTAACACTTATTTTCCGCATATATGACTACTACAAGACAACCAAACAGATGATGACATACTAAGCGCTACATCAAGCACATTTAGATTGGCGATACCTAACAAAAGACACAATAGTATCAAGTTTCTGTTATACGAAAAACATTTGACTTGTGCCTTTTATGTAAGAGACCTTCTCCCATTTATGATGTCAAGTGACAAATCAAGTAATTCAAGCTTCCATAAGAGACATACTTTGGGCTTATGAAAAGAAAATAAAAAAATTGAAAGCGAGATATCATGAATACCTGCGAAAATAAGTCTGCCAGGCAGGTCATAAGATTCTCTTCAGAATCAGCAACGCTCTTATTACTGGTATAGTATTCGAGCAATTGTTCACGAAAGGGGACACAGAAATAAAGAGCCTGCCCAAGGGAGAGAGATTGAACACCTTAATTAATATAGTTTAGATTACTCGAAAATGATTAAGTTAATCAGCAAAAGTCTATCTAGAGTCCAGAAATTTCATTCACATACATTCACGCAGAGCAGTTTAACACATTCTAAATGGTCTCACTACACTACCCTCCTGAGAATAGATTCGCAGGCATTACAAAACTGTAAACTATTTGAGTATCCACAACTTCCAATTCTAAAGAAGTGATAATTCAAGCAATAGCAACGCAACCAAATCAAAATTAAACTATTGCAACGAATTTGACATAGTGAGGTCAAACCCTGATACGATTGGACCTAGAAAAATCGTATGTATTTTGCTGATTCAAGCACACTAATTCCACAAAAACAGAAGAAATCGTCAAAGGTAAAATGAGTCGCACAGATTGAATTCAATATGGGGGAATCCATACAAACTAAAGGATAGAGATAAGAGATAGGAAGAGAGAAAGTGGACCTGCAAAACGCTATTGCAGTAGCAAGTGTTGCCAAAATTCTCGAATCCGAAGTAGCGTTCTCCTTCAGGGAACTGGTCGCCGAGAGCTTTCTCGAGTTTGGAGCCCGCGGCGCCCATTAGCCTTACAACTAGCTTCCGTATCACCGTATTTTCTGATCCTGACTCGTCCGACTTTACCCGGAGATTCTCAATGGAAGTATCTTCTCTCTCTCTGCGCCTGGATTGTTCGATTCGATCGGATAACTCAAATTTTGTAGGAGCCTCTTAGTGCGAAGAGGATCGATGTTAAAAAAAATTCATTTTTTCTCCTGTTAGAAGCGAATCAACGAACGAAGCTGTGGAAAATTAAAAAGGAGAGAGATAGAGATTGGTGATCAAAACTCAAAATTGCAAATTGCACCTCCAAAGTTATTAACTATACAAAATGAATTTTGGTTTTAAAATTATCAAAACAAACCCCAAATGCATTTTCTTTTGTCAACGGTAAATTATATTAGGCCACAATTTGCCGGTCCAATAGTCAAATTCTTACATAATGTAGGCGGGGACTCATCCCTGATTATACAAATGAACTGATTTAAGTGGACTTACCGTCTGCTACTAAACTAGGAGTCATTTGGCCCCAAATGCATTTTTCTATGAAATTATGAAATGTTATTATAGCAATATCTTTTAATACATACATGTTTCACACTGAAAAGATTTGATGCATTTAAATATTTATTTTTTCTGTTTTTTGAAAGAATAAAATATTGCAAGTAGCATTTAGCTTAGTGACAGGTGGTTAGTCCACAAGAGGCATGCGCACTTGCATATCTTGGGATTGAGTCCCTCCGCTTGCATTTGCAAGAACTTGGCTAATGGACCGGCCATTTGTGACCTAATGTTGACAAAATATATATATATATATATATATAAATTCCTAAATATTCTATCTTAAAATATAAGCTTTTTATCTAAATACACACCTATTAATAAAATTTAACTATCTTTTAAAATAAATTATTTATTATCATCATTTAATAGTTATCAACCAATCACAACAAATATTACAGAATTCTAATAATCTTTTTTTTTGTCAACAGAATTCTAATGGTCTAAACATTAAATTTTGTATAACAAATATGTAAAACATCTAATAAAATGGAACAAAAAAACTTCTAAAATATCCTATATTTTGAGATTAAGAGTAGTCAATATATCATATTCAAAATTTAATTTTTTATTAATACACTAGGTAATAAATTATAGTCAAGATTTTCATTATTGACTATTTAAAGTACCAATTTAACTATATAAAGACCTATTATATCTTAACAAAATTCATCAAAACCAAAACATAATTACAATACATTACACATATAAGATGAAATCTTTAGCTTTTGCTACTACCATCGCAGTAGTTCTACTCTTAGTCGTTGCAGGTTAACAAAGCTTTTTTGAAATTTATTTGTTCTTAGCTACAACATTAATCAAACTTTGAAAAATATATATTAGATATCTTTTTAACTTAGGTTTATTATATTGCAGAACAAGCAAATGCTATTACTGTTGATGCTGATTGTATTGGACCGTGTAATGATGATTGCCCGAAGCTTTGTGTATCGCAAGGTTATACACAATGGACTTGTGCATCTTTTCGAGTGAAGTCTTCTTGTTGTTGCAAACCACCAAGGAAACATTTCCTTGAACAAGCCGATCCATTAAACAGCTAAAAATCTTTTACATTTATATTTAGTTGTGAATTTGTATTTTCACTAAACAAAAACTTCAAATCTTTTTAGAAAATTATGATTTTACTCTAAAGTTTGGGCTATTATGTGATTAAAAGATAATATGGGGTTTATTATACAAGTATTCACATTATCGAGGACCAAACTGCAATATCACTATTTTCGCTTGGATTGAAACGACACCGTTTAGGTCTTTGATAATTAGATTTGTAAACGCCGTCACAAGAGTGGAGTAGAGTAACGATGGAAAACGACGGCGATCGGAATCAGGAAGCCCTAGATCCGGTATTGCAGAAGAAGCACAATGACATGCTTGAACGTCTCTCTGCTCGTCATCAAGCTCGAAAATCCGATTTACCTGACGCTTCTTCTTCGTCTTCCACTCTCGAATCGACTTCCTCGTTTCTCGTTCGATTCTCCGATTCTAAGCGATCCATTGAGTCTCAAATCGCTGATTTACGACTCGATTCGTCATCTACGGATCCTTCACAACTCAAATCGAATCTTGCGGAGGTCTCCTTAGCGATTGAAAATGTCGAGAAGCTTCTCGCTAAGAACTCTTATTTCCTTCCTTCATACGAGGTTCGATCCTCTCTTAAAGCTGTATCTGATCTCAAACAGAGTCTCGAGAATCTCTCCAGCGAGATAATTCCTAAGAAGAAGTTCTCGTTCAAAAGCAAATCGTCTTCTAAAAAGCCGGAATCTAAACTTCCTGTGATTCAGAAGCCTGACATCGTTTCACCTCCAAAACTTGCCGTCCGAGATTCTCCGGGATTGAGGAACAAACAAGGAGAGACTCTTGTGAAAAACTTCAAAGGCTCGTCTATTGGAGAATTCACATTGTCGGATCTTGATTCATGTGAAGTTAGATTAACAGGAAGTGTAAACTCCCTGTTTCTTCACAGATTGAAGAACTGCAATGTTTACACAGGTCCAGTGATTGGTTCAGTTCTGATCGACGATATAGAAAACTGTGTTCTTGTATTGGCCTCGCATCAGATTAGAATCCATTGTGCCAGGAAAAGTGATTTCTACCTGAGAGTGAGAAGTCGTCCCATAGTTGAAGACTGCAATGGCGTCAGATTCGCTCCTTACTGTTTAAAGTACGAAGGAATTGAGGAAGATTTGAAGACAGCAGATTTGGAAGAGGAGACGAATAACTGGGCCAATGTGGATGATTTCAGGTGGCTGAGAGCTGTACAGTCTCCAAATTGGTCCGTTTTACCGGAAGAAGAAAGGATTTCGTCTGCTTCCATTTCAGGCGATGGAGATGCTTGATCAAATCATCAGGTACCAATTACATCAAGCTTGTGAATTGGACATTTTTTTATGAAACATCTCAAAAGAAGCACTCTTTATAAAAGCAAGTGTCTTTGTATTCGTTTATAAGATCAGATTTTTCGAGTATGTTTAATCCTTTGCTTGAAATCATTCTATCAGAATTCAGAATCAGAGAATAGTGTTTGCTTGTTTGTTTAATCATCATGTAACCAAAATAAAAAAGCAAGCTTTACAAAACAGTTATGTGAATTTGTGATCTTGGAGTTGGTTTTAGAGTAAAACATGGATTTTTACATATTGTGATGACAGAGATTAGTTGATTGGAGTTGGATCTATCAATGTCATGTTCTTCTTATAGTTTTGGATTTGTTAAAGACATGGTAGAGTCTGCCTCAAAGCCAAATGTTATTGGGCTACAAAAAAAGGCCCAATATGAATGTAACCCAACACCAAAGAGCAAAACCGCCTGCTCTGACTTTGACTTTCACTGTCTGATTGTTTAGACTTGAGAACAACTGAAATCAAACAAGTACTGCAATAGTAAAGTCGCTGCAACTAATTAAAAATTTTAAATTTTAGTCACCGCAGATCGTTAAATAAAACAGCAATCGAAAATTGTAATTATTGGTCGTTGCCGACTAATTGCTGAATCACAAAACGAACATGTTTTGGTCATGATTGCTGGTCGTGGTCGCTAACGACCAACAAACGAAACAAACGAACAAAACCAGTCAAATAAATATATCTGAAATAACATTAACTTGTAATAAACATAGTTGGGAAAATGATATGAGATCAAAATCAATAAACTTTTGTGCAAAAATGGCAAATATAGCTTATAAATCACATGGTCTCCGAATTTGCATTGGTAGGTTGGTAGATCAAAAAAGTCGTCCAATAGATTTCCCAAAGGATTGGCCTGACCGTCACTGACCCATGCACACATATCAAAGCACCACAACATTTTGATCATTAAAAAAACAACTGAATTATATTTAGTAAAGGCCCAATATTGATGAAGGAATATGGTCATGTGTTTATTGTGGACTAATTATATTGTTGGTGCTATTACTTTCGCTCTCACCTATTTTCTTCCTCTCTGTTTTTCTTCTCAAGTCTCTGTCTCTCTATATATATTTTGAAACAATCGCATCTTTTTTATTCATAATTCAATCTTTTGTACATTGATTTTTTTTTGTAAGGCTTTGCAATTTCTTTGACCGTCGGATTCAATGGAAGGATTAGCAATCAGAGCATCACGACCGTTGGTTTTCTGTTCTCTTCCAAGTCTCGGTGGCGATTCTCAGCCACGAATTCCAGCTGATGGTTTCCTCAAGCTTCCAGCTTTGTCTAATCCGGCAATGGAGAATTTGAAATTAGCCGCGAAATCTTCTTCTCTACATCCAATTTCCGCCATTAACGTCTCTGCTCAAGCTTCCCTCACCGCTGATTTTCCCGCCCTTTCAGGTTCTCCATCTCTCTCAGATTGTTTTTCCATGATTTCAACTTATGGGTTTTGCAGTTGTATTGCTTCTAGATTGTTTAACATAAAAAAAATCGTTACTTTTTGTTTGAGCAGAAGCGAAGGAGGATATATTCAAAGGAGAAGAGAAAGCAGAGAACATAGTGTGGCACGAGAGTTCAATCTGCAGATGTGACCGACAACAACTTCTTCAACAAAAGGGTTGTGTGATTTGGATCACTGGTCTTAGTGGATCAGGAAAAAGCACTGTTGCTTGTGCCTTAAGCAAAGCATTGTTTGAAAGAGGCAAACTTACTTACACACTCGACGGTGACAATGTTCGTCATGGCCTTAACAAAGACCTCACTTTCAAAGCTGAAGATCGTCACGAAAACATTCGTAGAATCGGTACAATACAATGAATCAAAACTTACAAAACAAATCTGTTTTTCAATAATCTGATTGATCTTTGATTTTGTTCAGGTGAAGTGGCAAAGTTGTTTGCTGATGTCGGAGTTATATGTATAGCAAGTTTGATATCTCCGTACCGGAGAGACAGAGACGCGTGCAGGTCGTTGTTACCGGAAGGTGATTTCGTGGAGGTCTTCATGGATGTTCCTCTTCATGTCTGTGAGTCAAGAGATCCAAAGGGATTGTATAAACTCGCACGTGCCGGTAAAATCAAAGGTAAATCTAAATTCTAATCATTCAAATTGTACTTGCTAAAATTTTGACTTTGACTTCTTGACCTTACAATTTGGAGTCAGAAAAACAATCTAATATTGAAATGTGGATGGATAAACATTTTTTTATATATAATTAGCACATATTGATATTTATATATTTATAAGGTTATTTACATTTATCAAAATAAGTGGCTTTAATTGTTCTTATTACATACAATAATTTATAGTGCGTTAAAAAATTAAAGACAAAAATTTACCTAAAGAATTAATTTGAATAGATATTGTCCCTTAGACCATAAAAAATTATTGGAGTCTCTTAAAAAAAAAAAATAGTATTTTAATCTATTTAATTTAATAATTAAATTTTATTTAAGAAACAAAAAGGTGACACTCATAAGAGCCCATGTGGCACACGAGAGTTTCTACAAACTTTAAAATAAAAACTTTCACTTACTTCTATCGGTGACACTCGTAAGAGCCTATGTCGCACATGAGGGTCTCTTTTTTATTTTATTTTTCTTTTTTTTTATTAATAAGAACCCTTCTTAAGTTAAGAAAGTTTTACACGATGCTAATTTGGAAATCACAAAAAAGTTTCTATTGACTTAAAACTTAGTAAAATTTCCATAAATTAATATTATCAAAATTACATTAAAGTTATAACATTTTATTAATTTATATAAATTATTAATTTATCGATATATTAATTTGTTGTTTCAGGTTTCACTGGAATCGACGATCCATACGAAGCACCAGTGAATTGCGAGGTAGTGCTGAAACACACAGGAGACTCTGCTTCGAGTTCGCCACTTCAGATGGCTGAGAAGATCATCTCTTACCTGCAGAGCAAAGGTTACCTTGAAGGCTAAGTTATTAAACTCATCAAAGACAAAAATGATGAAACCTATTCTCGAATCTAATTAGATTACTAATATATTGGCTAAAATATTGCTCTCTCTGGTTCGTTCAGAAGTTTGAGTTGTTTTACTCTCAATGATATCGACCGTACTTGTTGTTGTCAATGTGTATTAATAATATAAATTTCGTAAATTCCATATTGAATTGTTATTTGAACTCTTACCTATTGATCGATCCACAAGAAAAGCTTTAGTTAAGTAATGTTTTGTAGTAATTCATAATCAATATATAACAATCATATAAGAGCCCTAGAAGAATTGAACTAGCCCAAGAATGAAAAGCCCTAGAATTCAGAAACTCAAAGAAACCATCAAGCTAGTGATGTACAGAGACTTAAATTTCGCTCATATTACTGTAAATAGAAAGTTTGATCTTTGGTGTCTTGAAGATTTATAAAGTTACTACACCACTGGGTCACTTGTCCTCAGCAAATGTTCTTCTTAATAGTGACATGAGTTTAGCTGATGATGAGAGAATAAAAAAATCAAATGATCATAATGAATATATTCTCAATATAGACTATATGTTGGATTCTTATTCACTAATCATAATAATGATATCTTTACCAAAATTTCAGTGGAAGTAGTGCATTATATAGGCCCAAAAATTTGGGTTTCATATCAATAGAGAATAGTAAACAGATTTCTTACCAAAACAAAAAAAAATACTGCGTATGAAACAACATAATTCGTACGTAATTTTTTTTTGTCAACTACCATGCTAACTTTTTAAATCTCACTTCTACTATAAGTAAGGGTTTGATCTCTGGTGCCTTAAAGATTTGTAAAGTAACTACACCATTGGGCTATCTGTCCTCGATTTTACGTACGTAAATTAACATTAATCGTTTTCCCCATCACTTTATAAAAAAGAAAAAGCTTTATCATATAATTATATATAATCATACAATATACACATATGAATTTGAAAGAAAGAAAAAAGCTGATAATTCCAATTAGCTTTAATTTTCCAAGTGGGTATAGTGGCAGTGATGTTTTGTTATAATCAAATCAATAGCTTTAAAATTCTTGCTTCGATACAAGAAGGTATTTCCAACTACGGAAATTTCTCTGTGAGTGACTTCAAAATTGTGATATATATATATGCATATATAATCTGAAAAGTCAATTATTTTGCTTTGAATGCATGTATTGACTAAAGACTAAGACTTTTTAAAACTACACATTATCTATACTTCTAATATTAATATTGTTTAAATATTTTTATATATTTATATAAATATAGCTTACATATGTTCAAAATACTTAAACATAAGTCATGACCTAGATGATATTATTGAATTTTTAGTGAACTGGTCTTCTTAAGCATTACTTGATTTTTTTTTTCAACTGGCCTATTGGTTTTAAATCCCACTCTTATTATTGCAGGTAGGAAGTTCGATCCATGGTGCCTTAAAGATTTGTAAAGTGACTACACTACTGGGTCACCTGTCTTCGACATCTTCGAATCGTTGAATAATTGTAATCTCTATTGAAAGGAAAATATCTTTAAAAGGTGTGGTGCTATATATTTCAAAAAATTTCGGGTTTTGGAGAATAAATAGTTTTTTAAGGAAAATGTGTATATATAATTTAAAATCTGCGAGTAAATTTTTGCAAATTTAGGGCTAAAAAGAAGCAGATGAGTATAAAGTTAGTTATTAATGCTTTTAGTAAATCTTATTATATCATTATGTTATATATCTACACACACATTTGAGTAATCAGGTTAAATCATCTCACTAACTATTAAAATCATGTGTATAGAACAGTATTTCTAAATCTTGTTATGTTAACTAATACTATTACCATTCTAAAAATGTGCCAATACTGAAAAATGTGTTTGTCAAACGGTTAAATATATTTTTCTACTGATTTTAAGAAATCGTGATTACTTGCAAATACAAATGGCTCTTGGTTTAGTGGCCGACGATAAGTCAACTTAAGACAACTCATTTGCACATCAAATGATCGAGTCTCCCCACTTACACTATGTAAGAATTTGACTACTAGACCGGCCAGTTATGACTCAATATAATTTGTCGTTGACAAAAAAAAAATTGTGATTACCCCAAACAATATTATTATTGGTTTAAAGAGTTTCGATACTACCATATCTATAGTCTATAGATATGCCTGGATCAGACATATATTACTATATAATAAGCCAAAAAATATGATTGTTACCATGAAAACGAAAATGAGATGTTGGCGGTTAGTTATGAAACAATAATTCGATTTTTTGACTATTTTATCATATACAATATGCCATTTTGGAGATAGAAGAAAGCTTGAGCATGTTTTGCATGTGTATATACAAAATAAAAGTTACGGTAATAACGTGAAAATTCTGTGGAATAAACTTGTTTGATCGAAATAGGAAAATAGTAAACGGCGTCGCAAGACCGCAAAAGTAATCACGACTCAAAACTGAGTTAAGAGCAAGTAAGCAACTTTGACTCTTCTCAAACCAATTTCAATTTCCACGAGGCCTTTTGGCAGGTGAACTCTACCCATAACATGATTACTATTTCCAATCAATTATTTCTTCATTTTTAATTAATATATACGAGGTCGATTAATCATAAAGCAGATTCTCTAACTCGTCGAATCAGAGAATTCATTTATGATCGGTGATATATTCTTCCGTGTTTTTCTTGTAATAAACGATACGGCGTTGTCAAAGATATTAGTTTATATTACACTATTCCAAAGTATACGTTACTTATTTGGTTTGTTATCATTCCATACATAAAATAATACAAGGATACATACAAATATACAATCAATCATTCCTTGAGGATTAAATACTATGTATCATTTGGTTTTGGCTTAGAAAATATATCTAAACTTATTACATTTATTAGATATTTTGATATGTGAAATTTAATCAGATATTAGTAAATGAAACATATTAACCGGAAACAGAAGACATTTAATCATTAATAGTTTTTACAATAAACAAAACATAAACACATTAATAGATAAATGCATTATATTCAGTCCCTTCCTGTAGATGGTAACATATGCATTTTCTTAGAGCCCATGATTTGAAAAGGCTCTAAAATATATTTGTTATTGTAACCTAGTTTTTTTTTTTTTGTGAACGGTAGATTAATTGGGATACAACTGGCTTGTCCAATAGCCAAATTCCTATATAATGTAAGCGAGGAACTCGATCTTTGGTTGTGCAAATGAGTTGTCTTTAAGTGAACTTACCGCCGGCCACTAGGGTAAGAGCCATTTGCAATATTTCTAACCTAGTTAATAATGGAATAATAGGGTCCGATTTTTTAAAAAATGCTCAAATTTGTTTTTTAACGTAGTTAATTACTAAATTTTGGACTTTTTTTAAAAAATGGGCCTTTTAAATCATATTTTACTAGATTTTTATTTTGTATTTTGCCTAAAATAATTAAATTATATAAAACGGGTTTGATCATGTTGTGCTAGGATCTACGTATCTAACTAAATTCTGAAATTTTACTACAATGTTTCTTAGATAATAAACGTATAGGCAAAAGTTAATTGTATTTGCCGTTGTTTTTTTCTTGGAAAATAAAATTTCATTTTCATGGGCAAATGATTCTTATCCTAATGACCGGCGGTAAATTCACTTAAGACAACTTATTTGCACAATCAGTGATCGAATCCCCTGTCTACATTATGTAGGAATTAGTTATTGAACCGGCCAGTTGTGCCCTAAAATAATTTACCGTTTACAAAAAAATAGGTTTTGAGTGCAATAAATACTCAAACTTCAGTATATTATCCCAATATATAACATAAGAATCGTGAATATTCGTCAAACAAAACCGAGGAATAAACATTACAGCTCTATTTGTTGTTCGGATAGTTATAAAGTGATATATAAACACGAGGAATATTGGTAGGCCAACAACAACAACATTTTACAATTCCATCAAGTTAGAAACTATTAAACAATATTATCTTCCCTTTAAATAATATATTAGATACTTTGAAACGTTAATATTGTAATAATGTTCAACAATGGAGGTGGTACTCAACATGACCATTGGTTTCCTCACTCTTTCCTTAGTCATTCCAATTTGTTAAATATCCTTTAAGGGTAGTATCGTCATTTCACAGAATGGCGACTCCTGAAAACATATATAAATAGGAAGGTGAATTCACTTATCCATGGAGAGAAAACTACAAACACACAGAAACATGAACACTTTTACTTCAAACTCTTCGGATCTCACTTCCACTACAGCTGAAACGTCGTCGTTTAGCAACTTATATCTCCTCACAACACTTCAAGCCTTTGTCGCTATAACTTTAGTGATGCTACTCAAGAAGCTCTTGACGGATTCTAATCAAAAGAAACTGTGTCTCCCTCCAGGTCCTACTGGATGGCCAATCATTGGAATGATTCCGGCGATGTTAACGAGCCGTCCTGTTTTCAGATGGCTCCATAGTATTATGAAGCAACTCAACACTGAGATAGCTTGTGTGAAGCTAGGAAACACTCATGTGATCACTGTCACGTGCCCTAAGATAGCTCGTGAGTTTCTTAAGCAACAAGACGCTCTCTTTGCCTCAAGACCTTTAACTTACGCTCAGAAGATACTCTCTAATGGCTACAAAACCTGTGTGATTACTCCCTTTGGTGATCAATTTAAGAAGATGAGGAAAGTTGTGATGACTGAACTCGTTTGTCCAGCGAGACATAGATGGCTTCATGTGAAGAGAGCAGAAGAAAACGATCATCTTACTGCTTGGGTTTATAACATGGTTAAGAACTCAGACACTGTCGATTTCCGATTCATGACAAGACATTACTGTGGTAATGCAATCAAAAAGCTTATGTTTGGTACAAGAACATTCTCTAAGAACACTACACCAGACGGTGGACCAACTGTAGAAGATGTAGAGCACATGGAAGCAATGTTTGAAGCATTAGGGTTTACGTTTGCTTTCTGTATCTCTGATTATCTACCAATACTTACCGGACTTGATCTTAACGGTCACGAGAAGATCATGAGAGAATCAAGTGCGATTATGGACAAGTATCATGATCCAATCATCGATGAAAGAATCAAGATGTGGAGAGAAGGAAAAAGAACTGAAATCGAAGATTTTCTCGATATTTTCATATCTATCAAAGACGAAGAAGGTAATCCATTACTTACAGCTGAAGAAATCAAACCTACCATTAAGGAGCTTGTAATGGCGGCTCCAGATAATCCATCAAACGCTGTTGAATGGGCTATGGCAGAGATGGTAAACAAACCAGAGATTCTTCGTAAAGCAATGGAAGAAATCGATAGAGTCGTTGGAAAAGAAAGACTTGTACAAGAATCTGATATTCCTAAACTAAACTATCTCAAAGCTATTCTTCGTGAAGCTTTTCGTCTCCATCCAGTTGCAGCTTTTAACCTCCCACACGTGGCACTTTCCGACACAACCGTCGCAGGTTATCACATTCCTAAAGGAAGTCAAGTCCTGTTAAGTCGATTTGGGTTGGGTCGTAACCCGAAAGTTTGGGCTGATCCACTTAGCTTTAAACCGGAGAGACATCTCAATGAATGCTCTGAAGTTACGTTAACGGAGAATGATCTTCGTTTTATCTCGTTTAGTACTGGAAAACGAGGTTGTGCTGCTCCAGCTTTAGGAACTGCTTTGACTACGATGATGTTTGCGAGACTTCTTCAAGGTTTTACATGGAAGTTACCGGAGAATGAGACACGTGTTGAGCTAATGGAGTCTAGTCATGATATGTTTTTGGCTAAACCATTGGTTATGGTTGGTGAATTGAGATTACCGGAGCATCTTTATCCGACGGTGAAGTAAGAAGACGTCCTCGTATACATGTGTTATATTATCGTATAATTAACCAAGTTTGGTCAATTCCGGTTACCATAAGATAATTGGTCAAATGTATGATCAAACTTGTGTTTGGTCTTTGTTCTTTTGGGGACACTTCACTTGTGTCTCCCACCTCTTCTTTTGTTTTTTCTTTTAAATAAATTCTCCAATAAATAATACTATTTTCCAATTGACAAATCTCTCTGCAATAATTGGGATTAATTCAAATCAATTCAATTCTGGTATACTTGGGATTTTCTTGATGTAAATAATTCATTATTAGGCATGGGAGACTGGCTATCCGTTCGGGTTTGTGTTTAGATTTTTTGGGTTTCAAGTTTTCGGTTTTATTGATCTAAAACTCATTCGGATATTTCTGTTTTTCGGATCAGGTTCGGTTTGAGTATAGACCGCGTTCGGGTATTTATATATGTCTTTTTTTTGTCAACATTGAGCTACAAATGGCCGGCCCATTAGCCAAGTTCTTGTAAGTGCAAGCGGGGGACTTGATCCCAGGATGTGCAAGTGCGCATGCCTCTTGTGGACTTACCACCTGCCATTAGGCTAAATGCTACTTTCATATATAATTTTATATAAAAACTTAAAATAAATAAATATTTAATAGAAATAAATTTATAAAAGTTTAAATTTAACAAAAATATTTCGGGTACCTGTTTGGTTCTTAATTTGGTTCTGCTTCGGATTTGGATTCGGTTTTTCGGATATATAAATATAAGATCCATTAAGGTATTTTTTCGAGTTTGGTTCGAGTTCGGTTCCTCTTTTTCGGGACGATTTCGATTCGGGTTTCGGATATCGGTTTTTATGCCAAGGCTTATTCATTACAATAAATATTGGATGAAATAAAATGGTTATAATTTCCAAATTGGTTCAATAGAATTAGAATGCTAATGTTGAGACGAGCCTGTTTCTTCAAACACAGATTTGTTACTGTTAAAACAATTTCTTCGTTTTTTTGTTCTTCAAGCTATATTGATCGTCATATTAGTGTGATTCTCTGTGACCAGAGTTTGAGTTTAGAAGCTCTGCGTAAACACAATGGTCTTCTCATAACGGGAGGGAACTCTGATGATATTTTCGTTGCATCGAAGTTAATTTCATCTTATGCTTCTTACGGGAAACCTAATTTGTCTTCCAAAGTTTTCGATTTTGTTAGTCGAAAGGATGTGTTTTTGTGGAATTCTATCATCAAAGCACATTTCTCCAATGGGGATTATCCTCGAGCGTTGGCTTTCTTCTTCTTAATGTTGTTGTCTGGACAGTTGCCTGATCATTTCACTGTTCCGATGGTTGTTTCGGCTTGTGCGGAGCTTTCGTGGTTTAACGTTGGGAGGTTCGTTCATGGATTGGTTTTAAAACAAGGAGGTTTTGAACGAAGCAGTGCAGTGGGAGCTTCCTTTGTTTATTGTTATGCAAAGTGTAGGAGTTTAGAAGATGCGTGTCTTATGTTCGACGAAATGCCTGAGAGAGATGTGGTTGCTTGGACTGCGATTATATCTGGGCATGTGCAGAACGGAGAGAACGAGAGAGGTCTGGAATATATCTGCAAGATGCATAGTGTTGGTTCGAACTATGAAAAGCCGAATCCGAGAACTCTGGAATGTGGATTCCAAGCTTGTGCAAATTTGGGCACTTTGAAGGAAGGAAGGTGTCTTCATGGATATGCTGTTAAAAATGGTCTTGCTTCTTCCAACATGGTTCAATCTTCAGTCTTTTCACTGTATTCAAAATCCGGGAATCCAGATGAGGCTTATCTTTCTTTCCGTGAACTCGGGTATGGAGATATGTTTTCATGGACATCAATTATAGCTTCACTGGCGAGATCAGGGAACATAGCGGAAAGTTTTGATCTGTTCTGGGAAATGCTGAAAAAGGGAATACAGCCTGACGGGGTTGTCATTAGTTGTTTGATCAATGAGCTAGGTGAGATGATGCTTGTCGTTGAAGGTAAAGCCTTTCACGGGTTCGTCATTAGACATTGTCTTCCTTTAGACGATATAGTTTGCAATTCTTTGTTGTCCATGTACTGCAAATTTGAGCTTCTGTCATTGGCTGAGAAGCTTTTCGGTAGGATAAGTGAAGAAGGAAACAAAGAAGCTTGGAATACAATGCTTAAAGGCTATGGTAAAATGAAATGTGACGTGAAGTGTATCGAGTTATTTAGAAAGGTTCAAAATTTTGGAATTGAGATTGATTCTAGCAGCTTGGCCTCTGTCATATCTTCATGTTCCCATATAGGAGCGGTGCTACCGGGGAAGTCTTTGCATTGCTATGCTGTCAAAACTAGCTTGGATCTTAACACTTCTGTGGTCAATTCTCTCATAGATTGCTATGGAAAGATGGGAGATCTGACTGTTGCTCGGAGGTTGTTTTGTGAAGCAGATAAGAATATTATCACTTGGAACACGATGATTGTGTCTTATGTTCACTGCGGGCAATCTGACAAAGCCATTGCGTTGTTCGATAGAATGATTTCAAAGAATTTCAAACCTAGCTCAATAACTTTGGTGACTGCGCTTATGGCTTGTGCCAATTCTGGATCTCTAGAAAAAGGGAAAGTAATTCATCACTACATCACTGAAACAGAGCACGAGATGAGTCTTTCACTTTCAACTGCTCTGATTGACATGTACGCGAAATGTGGCCAACTTGAAAAGTCACGAGAACTGTTTGATGCTACAACTCAGAAAGACATTGTCTGTTGGAATGTGATGATCTCAGGTTATGGTATGCATGGACACGTTGAATCGGCCATAGAACTTTTTGATCAAATGGAAGAGTCTGATGCTAAACCAACCGGACCTACATTTCTCGCCCTTCTATCAGCATGCGCACATGCCGGTTTAGTTGAACAAGGCAAAAACCTTTTCCTCAAGATGCAACAATACAATGTGAAACCCAACTTAAAGCATTACTCTTGTCTTGTCGATCTTCTCACCCGGTCTGGTAATATGCAAGAAGCTGAAACCACAGTCATGTTTATGCCATTCTCACCAGACGGGGTTATATGGGGAACTTTCTTGAGCTCATGCATAACTCATGAAGAGTTTGAGATGGGAATAAGAATGGCAGAACGTGCGGTTGCTAGTGATCCACAGAATGATGGTTATTATATAATGCTTGCGAACATGTACAGTGCTGCAGGTAAATGGGAACAAGCTGAAAGGGCACGAGAGATGATGAGACAAAACAGAGTTGAGAAGAGAGCTGGACATAGTGTAGTTTAGTTTTGTAATCTAGTAACAGAAAGACTATTAAGTACAATTCTTGTCTTTTTCTCGAATTTAAAATCAGAAATAATATATAAAAAAATCGGACCCGACATCTTTCTTGTGTTCTAATTTGGAAGTTTCCTTATTAACCTTTGTACACGTACTGAGAAATGGGAAGTTCAATTGTAGCGAATCAAAACATGTCACGTAATCTTTTATTGGTTTTTGTATCTGTTTTTATTCCAATTTAATAATGAGTTTATTTTGTATTTTATGTTTAAATCACTTGTTCTTTGTCTTTCTGCAGCTATTGAGAAAAGGAAGAGAGAATCAATCAAATGGCAAGTTGCTTCAGCTACGTGTCTTCTCGTAACAAATGTTATCAGTACAGCTTCTCTCGTGCTGGTCTTAGATCATCTACCTCCGATCTTGGTGATGGAACCATCGTCCACTGTTGGATCCCACAGACTCACATCGACACCAAGCCCTCTCTTCTTCTTCTCCATGGGATCGGAGCTAATGCTATGTGGCAGTGGGACCGGTTCATTGACCGGTTTATTCCACGGTTTAACGTCTATGTACCGGACCTCATCTTCTTTGGAGAGTCCTACACCACTCGACCCGACCGGTCCGAGTCTTTCCAGGCAAGTTGCGTTATGAAAGCTATGGATGCTCATGGCGTCCGGACTATGACTGTGGCTGGGATTAGCTACGGCGGGTTCGTTGCTTACTCTATGGCGGTCCAGTTTAAGGAGAGGATAGACCGTGTTGTGATAATAGGCTCAGGGGTTGCTTTGGAGGAGAAAGATGTGGAGGAAGGGATGTTTATAGTCAAGAGCCCTGAGGAGGCAGCTGCGATTTTGTTTCCTCAGTCTCCTTCAATGCTCCGGAGACTTCTGCAGTTGACTTTCTATAAGCCACCGATTTGGATCCCTTCTTGCTTTGCCATGGACTACATTCATGTAAGTTCACTACTATATCAATGATGATTGATGATTCTCAGTGAATTTAAAACTCTGTAATCACTCTAAAGTCCAAAGTATTGGTTTTGGTCTCTGATCAAGAATATTTAGACAAATGTTTATGTTATTTTGGTGTTGGGTTGTTGTTTTAGGTTCAAAAGCATCAAACTTTGATGTTCATATGACCAATGGTAGTTCTCTTTGTTTGATTGATGCAAAAGGGTTTAGGGTTTAGGAATCTTATGTTGTGAGAATCTGTTGCAAGGTTATGTGTAGAGATTATCTTCAAGAGAGGAAAGAACTTGTTGAAGCTTTGCATAAAGGTAGAAGATTAGCAAATCTCCCAAAGATAACACAGGTCTCTCTCTCTCTGTCCATCATGATTTATCAAACAAATCCTTGTTTGAATCCTGGTTTAATCTGTCTAATGATAATTATAGCCGACATTGATGATATGGGGAAAGGAAGATAAAGTTTTTCCAGTGGAATTAGCTCATAGATTGAAGAGGTGAACATTTTTACATTTGTCTGTATCATCATCTTCTCAGTTAATAATGCTTGGTCTTTGTTTCAGACATCTAGGGGAAAACAGAACACAGTTGGTGGTACTTAAGAAGACAGGACATGCGATTAATGAAGAGAGACCAAAGGAGATGTACAAACACATGAAAGCTTTTCTTTGCACAGACCTAATGGTTCCTTCAGATGAAAATGTTAAGAGACTGATGCTAGCAAATTTGATATCCCCAGATCAAATCAACAAATGAAAGATCCCTAAATCATGTTTGGTTTGCCCCTAAATGTGATTGCTGTTACTGTTAGGACCAGGTCTGGTTAAGACCTTGCTTCTAGTTGGAATTAAGAATACTTTTATCTCGAGCAAGTAAGAGATCTCATCACTTTTGAGATGAACATTACTTTAAAAGCTTCAATTTTATAAGCTTGAAGCCTTGAAACACTTAAATATATTCTATGTATGTTAATTATCATTTTCCGTATAATTAATTTAAATTACAAAACCAATTTATTGGACCGCAACTGCCCGGCACAATATCCCTAATTGTACAATGAACTACCTTATGTTGATTAATAATATTAAAATTTTAAAACTAGTTTTAATAATAATTTGATAGATAGTATTTAATTCATATCCTAAATTTATTTTTTAAACTTTAAACATATTTTCACAGATATGATTTTTTGGAGTTGAATATTCGGGTGGAAAAGTGAATTAAGTATTTGACCAAAATCTATTCTCCACTTTACTCATGTTATCAGTATTATTATATAATTAATAAAGTTTACTAGTTGATGATAACAAAAATCTTAACTAAATAGCATACTATATTAGAATATATTTTTATATATTAGGTATTGTTATTATATATTTTTATTGGATGAAATAAGAAAATTAATGGCCTCACAATTGTCATAAACAGCATTTTTGTATGCCTCTTTTTCCCATTAAACAAAACTGTCATCAATGATGTATTGACTTGTTGGATTTATGTAAATAAAATGAAACAAATAAAAGAAATAAAATACAAATTAGTAAATCAACAAATGAATTAAAAAATCAAATAAATAAATAAAACAAGAATTGAACAGAGCAGAGAAATAATGGATACAAACAATGTAGCAAATAAAGCATCACAAAGACAAACAATAAAACAATATACACAAAAAACAAATGAAAAAACAAGAAGGCAAAGCCAAACATGATATGAACATCAAGAAGCAAATAAGAAAGCAAACAATCATGAAACAGATAGAAGCAGAGAACAAGTAAACACACATTAAACACTAAAGAATCAAAGAAGATGTTTTGTCCTCAGTCTATTACCTTCCATTACAAAAATCTCTGTTGTTGCTCTGGTTACTATTTTCCTCCTTCCTCCTAGAAGCTGTGTCTTGTTCTCCAAACTGATAGATATAGTTAGATCTTCATTAGTAGCTATATAGTGTACTCACTTTTTACATAGTTTACTCTCACTTAAAGATGAAAATATGTACCCTGAAAGAAGAAGATATGTAAACTTTAGTAATTCTTTCTTGGTTTCGTCCGATTCGCCTACTCCAGTATACCTCTTTGAGCTACCTGAAACTGAATCACATTGGAGTTTCCTTAACTTATCAAGCCACATTTTTATGGAAAACTCTAGATGAAAGAACATAAAGCAGTCATATAAGACATTGAAGACTATTAGTCTGCAATTATTCTGCAACAAATTTTTAAGGTTTCTACCAAATTCACTGCAGTAAAGAGATAGTAGAAACATACATAAGAGAAGACAAATCAGTTAGTGATTGCTCCATCTTGCTTTTGCTCTTCTGTCATCTCCAAGTGAGCTTTCCACAGTTCTGAAAATGACGACATACAATAAGAACATATATGGAAGTATGAATTCAAATACCAATATATCAGAATCATGATGGTGTTACCTCTAAACTAGAGGTCAAGAGGTATTGAGGCTCACTGGCTCTTCTGATCAACGTACAAACTGCAACCACTTAACCTGTTGCTAACTTGTGAAACACATAGAGTAGTAAACGATTAATAAGTTCATTAGAACATGATAACATAAATGAAACTGTACAAAAAAACAAAAAAAACCCATGTTTGTCCTGCTTGCTGCTCCTCTCCAATGCTCCAATTTTATGCGCCATGGTAGTACTTCATAGTCCTGAAACAGTTTAGGAAACTAGTTCAGAAAAAGTTTGAAAGTTACACAGAAATTTGACGAGAGACTCAAACAACCGAGCAAGAACTTACCTTGCTTTGGTACTCTATACATAACTCTGCATTGAGAGGCGATCTGCAAACGTTGAAGAATGCAAACCTGAGAAGAAAAAACAGATGATGAAACTCTGTGTATGATAAGATTACATCAAAATCATAGACTACAAACTAAGAATGGCTTTAAGCAACTGGTCATAATATCCAAGAAGCATACGCATTACCTCATCTTTTGAGCATAGCCATGGCTTTAAGCAACTGGTCATCTCCATCTCCATGCTCCACGAACTTGAATCTACAAAAGTTATATGAATAAGAGACAGATGGTCAGTTTTGAACAAACAAGACTAGTTTATATAACAAACTAAGAATGGCTTTAAGCAACTGGTCATAATATCCAAGAAGCATACGCATTACCTCATCTTTTGAGCATAGCCATGGCTTTAAGCAACTGGTCATCTCCATCTCCATGCTCCACGAACTTGAATCTACAAAAGTTATATGAATAAGAGACAGATGGTCAGTTTTGAACAAACAAGACTAGTTTATATAACAAAGTTCTTCATAAATGGTTTATGGATAAAAGTGTTACCTGCGTATGTAGAAAAGAGAAGATCTTTCTATCACTTAGCTCCTTGTGAGTCTTCAGGTTTGCTTCCATCCCAAAAGCGATCTAATAAAGTAGCAAAAAGGTATAACAAGTAAGTATGCATCTCATAATAGTCCCAAAATATCATGTTAAGTTTCAGAAGAGAATCAAAAAACAATAAATCAAGAGAAAGCAACACAAAAGCATAGAGCCATGGAACAAGCAAAGAAAGGAAACAAACAAAGAGCCAAGGAAAATCAAGCATAGAGCCCAAACAAAGAATCAAGCATAGAGCCAAAGAAAGAATCAAGCACGGAAACAAAGAAAGAACCAAGCATAAAGCCAAGCATGGAACCAAACAAAGAATCAACCTTAAAGCCAAGCATGGAACCAAACAAAGAATCAAGCATAAAGCCAAGCATGGAACCAAACAAAGAATCAAGCATAAAGCCAAGCAAGTCAAACAAACAAAGACACACAAAATGTAAAGGAAGAAAGTAGAGAAGTAACAAAGAAGAACCACAAATAAAGACGTCAACGACCAAAGGGAAGCAAAGTAAATGAAACAAGCAAGTATGCACAAAAGCGTGCGTGATGAGTTTGATGTATGAATGAATGTATGTATGAATGTATAATGCACTTTATGTATGTTTGTTGAAGACGCGTTCTTTCGTCTCTGATAAGATCTGTTTGCTGCAGAGGAAAAGAGACAACATCATAAAAATGCAGAAGCAAACTCATGAGACCAAACATGAGAATATCTTCTCAGAGAATCAGTCACATTAATTTGATAAAACTGAAAGTTATTACAAAGAAATAAGAGAACAAGGAGAATAGAACGTTGATATGAAGAGAGAAGAAGAAGAAACGAATTTGAAATTTAAGATTTTGTTGCTTTAGAGCTTAAATTCAAATATGATTAGATTGACCGAGACAGAGAACAGTAGAGAAGAGATATAAGAACAGAGAAGATTTATTGTCTCGAGAGAAAGCTAACGTCTCCATGAGTGTAAGTCTATGCTTATAGGTTAGGACTGTTGTTGATTAAGACTTTAAAGAGACACTTAAAGTGAAGTCAGAGTGAAGTCAAAATCTCTTAAACTGTAGTTCAGTTGTGACAATCTATATACGATTTTAGTGACAAAAAATATTGAATAATTTAGTTTTTTTAACATTTATATATATACGATTTATATATACTACTGAGTACTTTTATCTATATTTTTAAATTATTTCAAAAATCTTAGAAAAGTTATAATTAGTTATATAAATTTAAATATTTTTAGTTTTTTTATTATTATCTTGATACAAATTATTACTATTCATACTAAAAAATGAAATCTCACGTTGCTATCTGGTAACTCATATCTATAAAAATGACATTATAATATTTTAATTTATATTATTAGACAATACCACAAATTAATCATTGTTGATTTTTTAAAATATCTAACATTTAAGATATAATAATTAGATGCATTTAAAAAAAATAGATATATATATAAATGAATAAAAATAATAAATAATTTTTAGAAACTAAATTTCTCTTGAAAAGACATGTAAAATACAATGAAAATAGTTAAAATTGTTTGAAATATTGGTCTTTTAGTTGAAATACGTTAGGATTCTAAATTATATAATTACATATACATAAATTAAATAATAGAAAAGAAAAAATATTTGTTAATAACATTTGATTCATCTCTTAACATAGTGGCAGGTGGTGAATCCACATAAGACAGTTCACTTGCATAATTTATGATCGTTTTTCTCCGTCTATATTCTATAGGAATTTAGCTATTGGTCAGCCAGTTATGGTCCAATATAATTTTCCATTGACAAAAAAAACAGGTTCAGTGTTGGGAATAGGTCTACCAAACATGTATTTTGGGCATCAATTTTCAAAATATTACATTAGTGTAATTGTTAATTATACTTAAATATCGGAAACAAGTCTCGGTTTGAGTCTATAGTTGGATGTTTACTCTTTTCTTTTAAACTGATTTATTTATTAAATATTGTTAAAGACGATTCAGTTTCCTATTTTTTTGTCTGTTTTTTCTTTCTTTTTTGTTAATTAATTCTTCTTTTAGTCAATAACAACAACATCATCAAAAACTCTTTTCATTATTACCTTCTCATACTTTCTTACCTTCAATTTCCAACAATTTTTTCTCTACTTTTAAACTTTAATTTAATCAAACTTCAAATCTTGTAAGTTTTTTTTTTTTTTTTGTCAATTATCCTACTGCCTTTTAAATCCCCTCTTACTACTGCAGGTAGGGGGTTCGATCCTGGTGCCTTGAAAATTTGTAAAGTGACTACACCACTGGGCTACCTGTCCTCGGCAATCTTGTAAGTTTTAAATCAGTAAATGTAATTTTGAAATTTATCCTTGCCTAGTTTGCGTTTTTTTCTATGTTTTAAAAGCGATTAAATAATTAAGCGTTAATATATAAAACAAGATATAATGCAAATGACATTTAGCCTAGTGGCAGATGGTAAAGTCCACAAGAGCATACACACTTGCACATCCTGGGATCGAGTCCTCCCGCTTGCATTTGCAAGAACTTGGCTAATGGGTCGACCATTTGTAGTCCAATATTGACAAAGATAAAAGATATAATAGAACTTTGATTATTCAAAATTGATAAACAAATTTGCAGAGAAAAAAGAAAGCAAATTTTTTTTATTCATTAAAAAGGATTAATGTTTTAGGTTTTACTTTCTTTTGGGTAAGCTGATCTTATTTTATATTTTCTTGAATTTAGTTTTTTTGTTAACGGCAGATTATATTGGGCTATAATTGGTCGGTATAATAGTCAAAATTCCTACATAATGTAGGCAGGAGAATTCGATTCCGATTATGCAAATGCGCTGCTTTAAGTAGATTTACCGTCTGACACTAATCATTTTTTTTTACTTTAACATGATTTTAGTTTAACCCAAAAAATAAGGTATCTGTTTTTAAATTGCTTTACACATTATTTTATATAGACTGCACCTAATTATCTAACATTTTAAAAACTATATTACATAGAAAAGGAAACCGGTACATGAAAAAGAAACGTGTCTGGAAACAATATTTGAAAAAACATTTAGGAAATACGTTTCAGATTAAAATATATAAATCCAAATCATATAAATATATTTTAATTGATTAAGATTCATGAAAAAGGAATAATACTTTCATATTAATTATATAATTAAACTTTAGATTTTAGATTTTTTTGTTAACAATAAATTATATTAATTACAACTGACCGATTTTATGCAAATGTACTACCTTATATGAATTTATCACCTGCTGGGATAATAATCATTTGCAATTAAACTTTTAGATTAGTAAAATAATAAAACATATACGAGGATGTCTTAAATAATATTTTATTGTATTTACATAAAGAAGTTTTCATGTTTCCAAAACAAAAAGAAGTTTTCCACCAAAATTAAAATTATTAAAATTAATTATTCAGAAATATCAAAGGGTGAAGTTGGAGTGAGTCTTACATTTCAATTGAGTCTGACTCGTTTTCTTATCTATCGCACAACTCTCGCTTCTTTCTCTCCCGTCTTCACCATTCGATTACGGTATGGTTCTGCTTCTCCTACGTCTCACTTTCTCGATTAGAATCATCATACCCATGTTGTTTTCCGATGTTTTTCACGGTTTTGCTTTACTTGGACTGAATTTTCCTTCGCGAAGATTAAATTTTGCGGCAGGTGACACGAAGCTCGTGTTTTTTGAGATTTCTGCATCGAATTTGTTCGGAAAGCTGCTCTTTTCTTTGTTTATTGGATGAAGAATTCGTATGTTCTGTAATGGGTGCAAAGCTTATGTGTGGTGAAAGTGAAACTCTTTTGTCTTGCATCTGTTCTTGGGTCGAAGTTTTATCTTCTTAGGTTTTACAAGTTTTAATCTTTTGGTTTGTTTTTTGAAAGAATTGAGTTTTTGCTAGGTTTTTGTCACTGAATCCAGTTGTTGTGTTTCAGGGAGTGTAATGGCTCTTATACAATTTGGAAGTTCATGTGTTGCTCAATGGGGGATTGCTCGTCCTCAGTTTGGTGTAAAAGCTCCAAGCAGATTGGAATCTCACCAAGACAAGTACGAATTTTCTCTCCTATGGCTGAATTGAAGATTTTTGATTTGTTGAGGTTCCATAAAGTATGCTTGTCGTCAAAGTTAGCAATTTACTGTTTTGTTGAGTTATATATCTGAAAGGCTAATGGCAATTTTTCTTTGGGATAATCTGTTACAGTTGCGTCAGCCAAATAAATTATTTGGGAGCTTCAAGGTCGAGTATGTTCTCACAAGGCTCTTTGCCCTTTCTGTCATTTACGGGACAGTCTCGAACTACACATTCTCGTAGAGGAGCTCGCTTCACTGTTAGAGCCGATACTGTATGTTTACATCTCCTTTGTTTAGTTACTGAATGATGATTCTCTTCATTGTTATATATTTTGCAGGAAGGAGCTTTTTGATGTTTTTGCTAAAGTGCGTGTCTGTTCAATTTTCAGGATTTTTATTCTGTCCTTGGAATCTCCAAAACTGCAACCAAAGCTGAGATTAAAAGTGGTATGTGATTCCTTTCAACTGAATTTCATAATCATGAAATATGTAAAACTAATGTGTAGCTCTAATTGATGATTCTCCTTGAACTTAATGTATTCAGATATTTAGTTGTTTGTCGATAGTTTGATAAGAGATTATTATACTTTGTACCTGTCTTCAGCTTATCGGAAGCTCGCTAGGAGCTACCATCCGGACGTGAACAAGTAAGTGAATAAACGTTACTTAGTTCAGCAGTTAGCATTAGGTGTCTGTTAGTCATTAGCTTCTTATCAAGAGTTCAAGATTGGTGTGTTTCTTGTTACAACTTGATCACAATATTTGAGAAATGGTAAAGCAAGAGAATTGTTGAAACTCTTTCGAAAAGTATTAAATGTCACCGTTCTGTTTACACTTTGATTACAGGGATGCTGGGGCAGAAGATAAATTCAAAGAAATAAGTAATGCATATGAGGTGAAGTCCATCTTCTTCTTAGGATTGTTTTATATGATTGTGCTGATGCATGAAGAGCCTAAAAAGTGTTTTTCCTTTTCTCTTTCTTACAGATCTTATCAGATGATGAGAAAAGATCTTTATACGACAGATATGGTGAGGCAGGAGTTAAAGGCGCTGGAATGGGAGGCATGGGGGTATATACTTATGTTCTCCTTTATGTCACTTGAATCAACATTCTGATGATCAGAATCTGATCTGAAATTGCTGATTTTACTGTTCTTTATTTAATTGTGTAGGATTACAGTAATCCGTTCGATCTATTTGAGTCATTATTCGAAGGAATGGGTGGGATGGGAGGTATGGGCGGTGGAATGGGTAGTAGAGAGAGGTTCAAGGAGCAGAGCTATCGACGGTGAAGACGAGTATTACTCATTAATTTTGAATTTCAAAGAAGCTGTTTTTGGTATTGAGAAAGAGATAGAGATATCTCGGTTAGAGAGCTGTGGTACTTGCAGTGGTTCCGGGGCAAAGGCGGGAACCAAACCGACCAAATGCAAAACGTGTGGAGGTCAAGGACAGGTGGTAGCATCGACGAGGACACCACTCGGTGTATTTCAACAAGTCATGACTTGCTCTCCATGTAATGGAACTGGAGAGATTTCAAAGCCGTGTGGCACATGCTCAGGGGACGGACGTGTGAGAAGGACAAAGCGGATTAGTCTTAAAGTTCCTGCGGGTGTGGATTCCGGAAGTAGGTTAAGAGTAAGGGGAGAAGGTAATGCGGGAAAGAGAGGCGGATCACCAGGAGATCTCTTTGCAGTTATTGAAGTTATTCCAGATCCAATTTTGAAGCGTGATGATACAAATATACTTTATTCGTGTAAGATATCATATGTGGATGCCATATTGGGGACGACTTTGAAGGTTCCGACAGTGGATGGGGAGGTGGATCTGAAAGTACCAGCGGGGACACAACCAAGCACAACGCTGGTAATGGCTAAAAAGGGAGTTCCGGTTTTGAATAAGAGTAAGATGAGAGGTGATCAGTTAGTAAGAGTGCAAGTTGAGATTCCTAAGAGATTGAGTAAAGAAGAGAAGAAACTTGTTGAGGAGCTTGCTGATATGAGCAAGAACAAGGTAGCTAATAGCAGAAGATAAACCAACACAAGATTATTGAAATGTGGTGTTATATAGATTCATCATTCTCTGCTTGTGATCTTTCTAATGGTTGTTGTAATGTTGGAGAAAATAAGCAAGAGGAGGATGAAAGATTTCTTTAGGAGAGGAAAAGTGAAGACATCAGTTCTTTGGTTTATCCTCTTTCATTTTTGTTTACTTCTAAAACAAATTTTATGGATTTATCAGGATTCAGGGTAGGTCTTGATTGTATTGTACTGCTATTCATATATTTTGGATCTTTTTTTTATTAATGAAAAATTTATTAAACAAAAACAAATTTACAGTTGCAGAAGAACTGAAAGAAATGAAAAGAAGACAAAGGTCTTAAGCTGCAGTAACAACGGTTTGAAGCAGAGTTTCGAGGTCTTTCAAACTCACACTACTGAGATCAGGGTATACAGCGATTGCTTCTTTGAAATCCTGAAAGAGAAAAAGCAAGTTCTCGATTTATTAAACCAAGAAAAAGAGAATAGAGAAAGAAGTTGTTGTAGACCAGACCTGATCAGATGTTGAAGAAGTGTATGTGATTGCACATGACATTCCTGCTTTTGTAGCAGCCTGATAAAAGAAAGACATGCCAATGTAAGATTGTGTTTAGGAGTCTAAGACGGCGAACACGAGCAAAAGATTAGACCATTTACCTGCAAGCCAATAACACTGTCCTCTATGACCAAACAGTCTTTCACTGAAACACCTAGCTTCTGCAATCAACATATATATAGAATGATGAACTTGGCTAATACTCTTACTAGACTATATAAAGTTTTGTTTTGTTGGATTTTATGTTACTTTGGCAGCTGTTATATATATCGAAGGATCAGGTTTTTTCTCCTTAACATCATCCCCTGAAAAGCCAAATATACAACCAAATGGATTGATACTTTAGACATGTTTGACACATAAAGGCCTAAGTAAGTAACTCAGAAGAGAAAATGTGATGAAAGCACCTGCGAGAAAGCAATCGAGTCCTTGGAATCGCTCCTAAAAGACATAAATACAACCCCCTAAAGAACTTTTTTGACAGAAACACGACTGACAATAGATTGGCGAAAGAAAAACAACTCACAATGTCGATTAGATTCTCGAGACATAGTATAACTGAACTCTTTGTAGCTGCAGAACAAACAGCTAGTTTTTTCCCCTGTAGCATTTCAAGAACCAATTCAGAATGAGCTAAAACCAAATGTAGACACTTTTGAAAGATTGAAGAAGATCTTATTTTACTGCAGCTCTTGCTTCGTCCATGAGTCTTATTACACCAGGTCTTGGTTCTACCTAAAAGCAAAAAGCAGAGAGATTTAGTTCACGAAACCATTCTAGTAAACAAAAATCTTCAAACTCACTACTTACACTTCCTGATTTTATGATTTCTTTATACCTTTCAGTTTTCCAGTCCTGTAAAACAAAGAACCAATCTTCTAAGAGTAAATTACAGATGATTCTTTGGAAGAGATTGAGTGAGTGACCTGAAGAGTATCGATTAACTTTTCTCGATCATCATCACTCTCAGGAGGTGAAGTGAAAACAGAAGATGTTGGCCATCCATTTTCTTTGAAATACCATCGCATTTTCGGTTTTCCACCTCCAACTAGATTCTGAAACTTATCATAGAACTCAAGACTCCAATTGAGAGACTCAGGGGAAGGAGGACAACGAACATCAAAATACGAGAAAGCATCATTGTAAGCTTGACGATGTAAATTCTCAGATTCCAGTATCACACCATCGCAATCAAAAATCAAAGCTTCAAGAGACCTTGAAGATGCCGAGACAAAAGAAACCTTAGATTTGGCATAAACACTTTTCGATTTGAAACGCAGCGACTGGAGACGAGGAAAGCCGAAGAGGGAGGAAGAAGAAGATGAACAAACGGAGGAGGAACCAGCGGTTGATGGAGAGAGTAGAATCGCCGAGTGATTACAAAAAACCGCCATGGATCAATCTCCTTTCTCTGTATTGTGTGTGGTTTAGAGTCTGATATTAGCTATGACTTGTGAGATAAAATACAAAAATATGTGGCTACAAATTCTAAAAAGCTAATCTTCTTTGCAAATAACGGTCATTACCTAACTTTCACCGCTCTATTTATCTTTTGTTCCACATAAATCTTCACCACCATCAAATAAACACATAGAAAAAAAATATTTTAAAAGTCATATCCAATAAAAATAGATTCTAGAAAGAAAAAACATCAAGAAGATGTAAGTATTGAATCTGAATTATATTTGAAATCCAAAAAATAATAGAAAGCTTTATTAGATTATGGCCTTCCAATTTTAAAATAATTAGCTATGAGTAGATAAATCCATATTTTTATATATTAGTGATGATCTTTTTCAATTTTCAATATGAGATAATATTCCCTAATACGCCCACTCGAGATAATGACTCTTTGACTATTAATCTTGTATGTTCGGTGCTGGATCGATGACACTAATTTTGAGTATTGGTTGTTGATAATTGAATCACTTTGGGTTGGATCAGGTTGGACGATATGAATCGTGGATTTTGATATCATATTAGGTTGTGGCTTCCAACTCAAAAAACCAATTGGCTATGAGTGAAGAGATTCATATCTTATATATATATATGAGAGTATTTCTTTCAATTTCAAATATGAGATAATATTCTCTAATAGAGTCAGATAGCTAGCTTTCCAGTTCTATTTAGAAGATTTTTACAAGATTTTGTAACTTATTCAGTGGGTGTTTCCTAGTTTTAATTTCTCGTATTTTAAATCACAAAATATATTATTTGGTTAGCTTGGTCAGCTTTCAATGTTAAATGATTTTTTTTTTTTGTCAACAACATAATCATATATCAAACTGTCAACCAAGAACAACGCACATACAACCAAAAAATCATAGAGCATACATTTGACTAAATTTGGCATAAACATCTACTTTATAATTTAAGGTTATGAGGATAACAAATAATGATCATATATGTGTAAGAAATTTTTGTGAATCATACATGTGTAACGTTGAAAAAATAAAATAAAAAAGTCTTTCAAATCCATTATATCCTAAAATTATTGTAATTGTTTTGGTAGGATTTATAAGATGGTGACATATATTTAAAAGGCAACGTGGTCCATGAATCCAACTCTTGTGAAGGATTTGGTGTGTTAGTTAGGTGATGATATTCACAATTAAATCTTAATATATTCCATATGCAACTTTATGACTGGTGGATTTGGTTGGTGAAGGGTTTTTTTGTCATTGACCAGACATTTTAAGATTTTTTTTTGTCAACGACATGTTATATTGGGCCACAACTGATCAGCCCAATAATAAAATTCTTACATAAGGTAGACAGGAGAACTCAATTTCAGATTATACAAATGTGCTGCCTTAAATGGACTTACCGCATAGCACTATGCTAGATGCCATTTACATTTTTTTTTGGTCAACGGCAGGTTAATTGGGCCACGACTGATCAGGGAACTCGATCCTGATTGTACAAATGAGTTGCCTTAACTGGATTTACTGCTGGACACTAGACTAAAATGCCATTTACATACTTAGAACAACAAATTAAATCAAAACAACAAATTTATGAATACATTGAATAATTTTTTTTTTCTTTTAACATGAAAAACGTTTATTCAGGGGTAGGTGAATATTTACTTAACTCTTTAGCTTTGTTGTAGTTTTTGTCTGCAAACTATGTGAAAAGACAAAAGTAACCCTTACGTACCAAATCTTTCTCTGTACCTATAAATACTTCTTCTCTTTCCAGATTTCTTCTCTCCTTAAATCAGCCGCCTCCATCATCATCCAGAGAGTCAGAGAGAACAGAGAAAAAGAGAAATCATGTCTCTTTCTAATGCTTCTCTTTCCTCTAGATCTATCTATGGTGGTGGTGATTCGCGTCTTTCTCACCGTCTTGGAAATCGTCAATCTTCCTTCACATTTCAATCTCTTGTCAACACAAAGCTTAGCTCTGTTAATCTCGTTACGGCGGTTCACGCAGCGGAGCCAGCTAAAAACGCTGTTTCAGTTAAGGAATCTGTTACTCCGTCGTCGTTGTATGGAACATTGAAATGGACTCCGGAGAGTTGGAAATTGAAGAAAGCTTTGCAACTTCCTGATTACCCTGATGCTAATGAGCTTGAGTCTGTGCTTAAGACGATTGAGGCGTTTCCTCCGATTGTGTTTGCCGGAGAAGCCAGGAATTTGGAAGAGAGGTTGGCTGATGCTGCTGTTGGAAAGGCTTTTCTTCTTCAAGGAGGGGATTGTGCTGAGAGTTTCAAGGAGTTCAATGCTACTAATATCAGAGATACCTTTAGGGTGTTGCTTCAGATGAGTATTGTTCTTACATTCGGCGGTCAAGTTCCGGTGATCAAGGTCCAGATCTTTCTCTCTTTTACTTATGAGATGATTATTGTTTCGTTTTTTGAGTTGAATTTGAGAAATTTTTGGTGGATGATTGTGTTTAGGTTGGGAGAATGGCTGGTCAATTTGCGAAACCTCGATCTGATCCATTTGAGGAGAAGGATGGAGTTAAATTACCTAGCTACAAGGGAGACAACATCAATGGTGACACTTTTGATGAGAAATCAAGGATTCCTGATCCCAATAGAATGATTCGGGCTTACACTCAATCTGCAGCAACTTTGAACCTTCTAAGAGCCTTTGCCACTGGAGGGTATGCTGCTATTCAAAGAGTTACACAGTGGAACCTCGATTTTGTCGAGCAAAGTGAGCAAGCTGACAGGTACATCACCTATGCCTTACTTTGATCAAGTCATCTTTTAGCCTTTTGAATCAATCGAAGTCTGTCTTAACTTAGTGGTATTAATCTTTAGAAGAAATTTCCTTCCAATATGGTTTGAAGAGAATGTGAAAGCATAAGTTTTCCATGATCAATTGCTCTTTACCTCTGTTATTTGTACAGGTACCAGGAACTAGCCAACCGGGTTGATGAGGCCTTGGGGTTCATGTCTGCATGTGGACTTGGCGCGGATCATCCACTCATGACTACAACTGATTTCTACACATCCCACGAGTGTTTGCTTTTACCATACGAACAGTCGCTCACCAGGTTGGACTCAACTTCTGGTCTGTACTATGATTGCTCTGCACACATGGTGTGGTGTGGAGAGCGTACCAGACAATTGGATGGTGCTCATGTCGAGTTCCTCAGGGGGATTGCTAATCCTCTGGGCATTAAGGTATTATACTCTTTCAAATAAAATTATATACTTCAACGCATAGGTAGAGAGAAAATATGCAGCTTGCTACTGAAATACTTAACCTTAAAGGATTGAGTATTTATTACTTTTGGTTAGACAATTATCTCCGAGTGTCTTTCCTTCTGGTGTAGCTGATTTTTGAGTTTCCCACTGCATAGCGAGCTATGAAACTCGGATTTTATGCTGATTTGACTGAAAATCCAAGACACTTGATGCAGGTGAGCAACAAAATGGATCCCAATGAGCTGGTCAAGCTAGTCGAGATCCTAAATCCTAACAACAAGCCTGGAAGAATCACTGTAATTGTGAGAATGGGTGCCGAGAACATGAGGGTTAAGCTTCCTCACCTGATCAGAGCAGTCCGCAGGTCAGGCCAGATTGTGACATGGGTCTGCGATCCAATGCATGGTAACACCATCAAAGCACCTTGCGGTCTCAAAACACGAGCCTTCGACTCAATCCTGGTACACACTATATAACTATAAGTCTTCCTTCAGCATAACATGTATCATAAGAGTGATGTGCTAACATCAGCAAAACCTTGTCTTTTTGTACAGGCTGAAGTCCGCGCATTCCTTGATGTCCACGAGCAAGAAGGAAGCTATGCAGGCGGTATCCATCTTGAGATGACAGGCCAAAACGTGACAGAATGCATTGGAGGCTCCCGCACTGTGACTTACGATGACCTCAGTTCTCGCTACCACACACACTGTGACCCAAGACTCAACGCATCTCAGTCTCTTGAACTAGCCTTCATTGTTGCTGAACGGCTCAGGAAGAGAAGAACTTCTAATTAGCGTCTGTATTGAGTGTGGTGTTCCTTATATACACTTTTTGATTAAGAACTCTTTCTCTTTGTTCTATGAGTTGGTTGTTTTCATGACTTAAGTCAAAAGCTTAAATACCTCTAGACGGAGTAAACCTGCTCAAAGCCAGTTCCTTTCAGCTGTGTTCAGGCCATGTAATGTCTTTGTTCTTTATGTTAACTTAATGTTAAACCGTGTGACTATTACTACTTTAAATTTCTCTTTACATATTTGCAAACATGAAACTCTTTCCGACAACGATCTCTCATCTTTCGTCAATCTGAAGTGGATAGACATTAAGAATATTGTATTGAAGGCTTAGATTAATCAAATGGCCCATTAGCTCAGTTGGTTAGAGCGTCGTGCTAATAACGCGAAGGTCGCAGGTTCGAAACCTGCATGGGCCATTTACTCTTTTCTCAGTCGTATATTTTTGTTTTTTTCTTTCAAATTACTTACGGAAGAAAACAAAACAATAATCCGACGCCGACGGTTTAAGGACCCACTAATCAATCCAATTCTAATCTCCTGCATAACTCATTTTTATGTTCCAGTGTGACTTCTCCTAGATTTCCACCACGTGTCTAACGTCTCTATATATTCCACGTGTCATGATCGTGGCTCCTCTCACTCTTACTTACCATAGACTTCTCACACACTAGATCATACTTTAACCCAACGATTTAATTCACTTAATCATATCTAATCTCACGACTTAACAGCTACAGCAAAAAAATAACTGTAAGCTCTCTTTTGAACTTTCTCGATCTCTCAAACGCGAGAGCGAAGTGTTTCAATAGTTCGCCGTCTACGACGAACAAGATGGCCGGAGGAGGCGGATATGGCGGCGCATCGGGGAAAGTTGACTACGTGTTCAAGGTTGTTCTGATTGGTGATTCGGCTGTAGGGAAATCACAGCTACTTGCTCGATTCGCTAGAGACGAATTCACTATGGATTCTAAGGCTACTATCGGCGTCGAGTTCCAGACTCGTACGCTCCTCATTGAAGAAAAGAGTATCAAGGCTCAGATCTGGGATACCGCCGGTCAGGAAAGGTGCATTTTCTTTGAGTCTCTGTGTTTTGGAATCTTAATCAGGATTTGAAATTCGAATTTTAATGGTTTATGAAATGAATTTACTCTGGATCTGTAAAAACATTTCCTGAAAGCGACTTGGTTTGACTAGAAGTGTGTTTAGATTTTCTTTCTCTTTTTGTAATTCTCATGAATTTACGCTAATTTAGGAACTTATGGATCTGCCTTGAGTTGACTAGATCCTGAATTTGTATCATCAAACAATAAGGTTATCGGATCACATCAAACATGTGGAGGAATTAGCTTTACTCTGCTGTTTCAAATCGAGTTTGGAAGCTTGTTACTTTTTTTCTCGGAGTTGATCTAATTGTATGGCTGATTGAACCAATTTGGCTGCTTTCTAATGTTGCTGTAGATCGTGTTTGAAACAGAAGCTTTGGATTGATCTGTGGTTTGTGATGTAATGACTTTGCTTTGGTTTTGCACTAAGCAGATACAGAGCCGTAACAAGCGCATACTACAGAGGAGCAGTTGGTGCAATGCTTGTTTATGACATGACTAAACGTGAAACCTTTGAGCACATACCTCGTTGGCTTGAAGAATTGAGGGCACACGCTGATAAGAACATCGTTATTATCCTGATTGGAAACAAGTGTGATCTAGAAGATCATAGAGCAGTTCCCACAGAAGACGCAAAAGAATTTGCTGAAAAGGAAGGACTCTATTTCCTAGAAACCTCAGCTCTAAACTCAACAAATGTCGAAAACTCCTTCAACACTCTTATGACAGAGATCTTCAATACGGTGAACAAGAAGAACCTTGCATCTGCCGAGAATCAAGGTGACTCAAATAACCCCAGTTCTATGGCTGGTAAGAAGATTGTCATTCCAGGTCCCGGACAGGAGATTCCTGCTAAGACTAGCTCGTGTTGCAGTTCTTCTTGATCTGTGTCATTACAAGCAAAGCAAGGTTCAATTTTTTCCCAACTGAATTCTGATCATAGAGAATGCTACTTTCATTGTATATTCTTTTCGAATCTGGCTTGTTTGCTGGTTCATTAAACATTGGTGTGTAATTAGACACCGATAGGAAAAAGTATTGAAACAATATTATTGATTGAAATGTGAAATTCGTCGTAAGTCAGGGATTAGCTTCAAGCTGTGCCAATAGTCTAGTAACAAGTCTCAGCTTTCTCTACTTCTTAACTTCTGTCGGAAAGTCTCTGGATAAGTTGGTCGCAATCAACTGTCGTGACCATGACGGTTAAGCTAGCCTTGCCCTTCCAGCATCCAATGGCTATCGTTGTTGAATTTACTTTGACTGGTTCTGACCCGAGTTGAGTATCTGTAGGAAGCAAGAATATGTTAAAACCATATTCTGACATTAACCAAAACTAGAAGTATATTGTATGAAACCTATCGATACACACCATCAACGAGAACCACCACGCAACATCCCATTGCTAGTTCTGCTGCTTGCTCACCAAACTGCGGATGGACGAAATTTGGAAACTTGATGGATTTGTATTGCAGAAGATTCTTGAAATCCACCATTGTTGCGTAAAGTATTTGCTTGGTCATGAACGGAAGGATCACTGGCAACCCCTCTGATGTTATGCGGAATGAGCAAGAGTTGGCTTCACATTCTCTTGACGATTGTTTCTGCTGCGATTTCATCAGTTATAAACTTGTAAATGCCACTTCTGCGATATGGTCATTGAGCGAGAGAAAGAGATGAAACTATAATGTGCTTACAAACATCTTGAGGCCTACAGAGGAGAGCTTGAGCGGCTTCCCAACTGCAAAATTAAGCTCAAGGACATCCTTAACTGATCTCGAAACATAGTAAATCCTTTTCACGTTACCATGGCTGCTTATATCGCTGTTTCTAGTGACGAGATGGCCATACAGCGGAAAAAAATCATCTTTGATGCCATAAAATGTCTTGATACTGTTGATTACTGTTTCATCTCTCAAGAAAACAACAGGATAAAGGCCTTTCCACTTCCCTTGCATAGGTGGTAGTTCTTTCTTGCCTCCCATACCATCAAGCTTTTGAGCCAATTCTATGATGCCTTCTTCATCACTATTTTCCTTCTCACGCGTCTGAACGCCATTCTCTGAAGCTGCAGCTTCTAAAACTGTTTCCTTTGTACCATCTTCAAGTTTAGTATCCACAATGTCAGAGACTGCTTCGTACGAAGACTTTTCAGATGAGTTGATGTTGTCTCTAGTAGAAATATTCCTTCTCTGATTTAGTTTCTCCTGAAATTCTGCAACAAAATGATCCACGGATCCTATTAAAGAACCAACTATGGAGATTATGCACCAGAAACTTCTTTAAACTGACATCGTAGAGGTGAAACTAACCTGGTAGAGGTGAAACTTTGTGAAGGACTGCAATGAAAAAGCCGCCGGTGTTTTGATCATGAGGCAATATCCTCACACAGCGTTCAAGGGGATGGTCACAAACTTCCTCGGCTGAATCCATTTCTTCATAGCTAATGCCCCTCCCGGTTGAGTTTTTATCGCTTTTACCAGAAGGAAACATGCTCTTAAGAACACTGTCTCTCTGCGATTTCGGAACATCTTTGTAAGATCTATACCACTCACCTCTATCATGCACCTGCATTTACAAAGATAAAAACAAGACTAAAATTGTGTCACTGCTTCTTTTGCTTCAAAGTAATAGAAAGCTTTTTCTACCTTCCATTTTCTAAGACCTGGTCTTCGGATAAGCTCAGGAAGCTTATCTGAGACATCTACAAGCTCAACAGAGCATGCACATCTCCTAAGAATCTGAAGAATACTAACAAAACATCAGCATTAAGAAGAATAGGTTTATGATTAAAGAGAAAAAGAAACTAATAGCGTACTTCAGCCACAACAGCTTCATTTTCAATTGGGTTCATTGAGCAGGTTGAATATATCATTCTCCCACCAACTTTTAGCAGAGATAAACCTGAAACAAGGCATTGCAAATAATATTGAAAACATATCATTTTGCGGATCAAACCATCTGAGGAAAAAGCTTACCTCTCATGGCAAGCACAACCTGTAGACTATGAAGTCCATTGCCAGATCCAGAATTCCTGTGCAGAAACCAAGATAAAGAGGAGTAAGAACTTAGAGCGATAGAAACAACAAATGTTAGCTTGGAAGCTCATAAATATAACAACCATCTTCGCCATATATCCGGAGCTTTGCGGATAGTACCATCACCACTACACGGGACATCGCATAGGACACGATCAAAGAGGAGCTGCTCAGTGGGATGAGAATAATTCTCAGATACTGTTGTCAAGGTTTCTTTTGAGTTGCAGTTAGGGAAATGTTGACCTTCATTGTTAGTGACTATCAAGTTGGTTGTACATGTTCTTTTCGTTTGGTGAATAAGAAGATTAGATCTTTTATAATCCACATCATTGGCCACCACCTGATTCAACCAAGACACTTGGAGTTAGAAAAACATTAAGAAGAAATATCTATTACCTAAAGTGAGTATTACAAACCATTCCAGTGGGTAGAGATCCTGGTTCTTGTGATTCATGTATTATCTCAAGCAGCTGAAATGTTTTGGAACCAGGTGCAGCACACACTGTTCAGACAAATGAATGGAGAAGACAACAGCATCAGTAAACCATTAGTCCTCAAATCTCTAGGCTTCAGAAACAATTTCTAACAGAAATCACTCACTATCGAGGATGAAATGATCTGGATGTACATCAAGGAAAAGAGGAGGTACCTGCATGATGAATAAATCGACCATAAAAACTA